>CADEHL010001033.1:2555775-2715775 GCA_902827135.1 Harpagifer antarcticus | reverse complement strand
GCAGACCGATGAAGCCATCAGAACCACATCATCTGCAAAAAGCAGTGGTGCAATCCTTAGTCCACCGAACTGCAGACCCCCTCCCCCATGACTACGCCTCGAAATCCGATCCATGTATATTACAAACAGGATTGGTGACAAAGCGCAGCCCTGGCGGAGGCCAACCCTCACCGGAAATGGGTCCGACTTACTGCCGAGGACCCGGACACAGCTCTCGCTTTGGGAGTACAGAGATTGGATGGCCCTGAGTAGAGACCCCCTCACCGCATACTCCCGCAGCACCTCCCACAGTAACTCCCTGGGAACCCGGTCATACGCCTTCTCCAAGTCCACAAAACACATGTAGACCGGATAAGCGTACTCCCAGGACCCCTCCAGGATCCTTGCGAGAGTAAAAAGCTGATCCGTCGTTCCACGACCAGGACGGAATCCGCATTGTTCCTCCTCAATCTGAGGTTCGACAATCGGCCTGACCCTCCTTTCGAGTACCTTAGAGTCAACTTTCCCGGGGAGGCTGAGTAGTGTGATGCCTCTGCCACCCTCTGATCCCCCTTTTTAAAAAGGGGAACCACCACCCCGGTCTGCCACTCCTTCGGTACTGTTTCTGACTTCCACGCAATGTTGATGAGACGTGTCAACCAAGACAGTCCCTCAACACCCAGAGCCTTCAGCATTTCTGGGCGCCCCCGGGGCTTTGCCACTGTGGAGTTGTTTAACAACCTCAGTGACCTCCTCCCGGGAGATTGGTGTTGATCCCCCGTCATACTCCAGCTCTGCCTCTAACATAGAGGGCGGAGTTGTGGGGTTCAGGAGTTCCTCAAAGTGTTCCTTCCAACGCCCTAACACTCCATCAGTTGAGGTCAACAACGTCCCATCCTTACTGTACACAGCTTGGATGGTTACCTGCTTCCCCCTCCTGAGGTGTCGGACAGTTTTCCAGAACAACTTTGGTGCCGCCCGAAAGTCCTTTTCCATGTCCTCTCCAAACTTCTCCCACACCCGCTGCTTTGCCTCGGCCACGGATGAGGCTGCTGCCCTTCGGGCCTGTCGGTACCTTGCAACTGCCTCGGGAGTCCCCCGGGATAACAAATCCCTGAAGGCCTCCTTCTTCAGTCGGACGGCTTCCCTGACCACCGGTGTCCACCAGGAGGTTCGAGGGTTACCGCCCCTTGAGGCACCTAGGACCTTGAGACCACAGCTCCCCGCCGCGGCTTCGGCAATAGAGGCTTTGAACACCGACCACTCTGGTTCAATGTCCCCAACCTCCACAGGAATGCCCGAAAAGCTCCGCCGGAGGTGTGAGTTGAAGGCCTCCTGAACCTGGGCCTCCTCCAGACGTTCCCAGTTCACCCGAACTACACGTTTGGGCTTACCAGGTCTATCCAGAGGCTTCCCCCGCCACTCGACCCAACTCACCACCAGATGGTGATCAGTTGACAACTCCGCCCCTCTCTTTACCCGAGTGTCCAAAACATACGGCCTCAGGTCCGATGATACGATAACGAAATCGATCATGGACCTTCTGCCTAGGGTGCTCTGGTACCACGTACACTTATGAGCATCCTTATGTTCGAACATGGTGTTTGTTATGGCCAATCCATGACTAGCACAGAAGTCCAGTAACAAACCACCACTCCGGTTCAGATCAGGGGGGGCCGTTCCTCCCAATCACGCCCCTCCAAGTGTCTCCATCATTGCCCACATGTGCGTTGAAGTCTCCCAGCAAGATTAAAGAGTCCCCTTCAGGAGCCCCATACAGGACTCTTTCCAGGGTCTCCAAGAAAGCCGTATACTCTGAACTGCTGTTGGGTGCATAAGCACACACAACAGTCAGAGTTTTCCCCCCCATAACCCGCAGGCGTAGGGAGGCGACCCTCTCGTCCACTGGGGTAAACTCCAACAACGAAGCACCCAACCGGGGACTTGTGAGTATCCCCACACCCGCCCGGCGCCTCACACCTTGAGCAACTCCGGAGAAGAATAGAGTCCAACCCCTATCCTGAAGTAAGGTTCCAGAGCCGACGCTGTGCGTAGAGGTGAGCCCAACCAGATCCAACTGGTAACGCTCCACCTCCCGCACAAGCTCCGGCTCCTTCCCCCCCAGAGAGGTGACGTTCCACGTCCCCAAAGCCAGCTTCTGTCGCCCGGGTCTGGTCCGTCGAGACCCTCCGCTTTCACTGCCACCCTTCTGGCAGCGCACCCGACCCCATCGCTGTTTCCCGTAGGTGGTGGGCCCGCGGGATGGAGAAGCGGAGGTGTTGCCCACGTTGCCTTTTCGGCTCCAGAAAGGGACCCCGGGCTTCCTCCGGGCCGGGTATCCTCACTTCCTCTTGTTTTTTTCATGATGTCTTGAACAATGGCCACACTCATAATCACAAATATGAAATACAAATGTTAAGGTGAAATGATCAGTCCATTAGTCTGAGACTTCTTCAAGTGGTCAACCACATTATGATCATATAAGATATTACAAATAATGATATCACAGTAAAGTTAATGTAGTGATATGTTTTCTCAGTCCACACAAAGATCTCCAACATTTGACTGATGCATGTTCAAATACTCTGGATAAGAAGCAAACCTAATAGGAATTGCTTAAAAGGATTGAAATCTGACCATTGACAAATTGCAAAACAAGCTACCAAAATGCTAATTGGTCAACCCTACACAAAATGATCTCTATGGATTTATCCGATATGAAGTGTTCTGTCAAGCTTTAAGGACTCTGCTCAGGCTCTACACCTTTAAGGTTTTATGATTTGAATACTCAGCAGATTATTTGCCAGGAATGTAAACGTCACACTGATTGCCCTTTAGCTACACTGAAATGTCTGAGTAGAACTGTTTGCTTTAAAGGAATATTGAATCATCAAAAAAGACAATCTGTGCACATTTACTCACTGAGTTCTTGAAGAAAACGTTGCATTTTTTCTGTACTTTTTAAAACACTGTATAGGCTACTGTTTTGTTTTGGAAGTATTGAGGGTACTAACCTAAGAATGGGACTTCGAGTACACTGCTTGTTGAATTGTGTGTTGTAAATGAATGTTCTGATATAGTTTGGCTGTTGGTAAATGCCCACATTTCTTTTTCATGAATTCAAAGTAAGAATAGTTGAGATATTGATATACAATTTGTCATTTTGTGGGTATAGTCTGCCCTTAAATATACTGCACAATGCAAACAAATAAATTCAATAGCAATAACACATGATATAAGGGTATTTCAAAGACAGCAGTGTGATTAATGACGGGTATCAAAATAGGAATCAAATGTAAGGATCCAACATTTTGTTGAGATCCCAAAAGGAGTCAGAAAGAGTAGTTGCATTAATTGCATTATAGCAGCAATAATTCCTGCCACTGGCTCTGACCTTTGACCCCCCCCCCGAGAAGGCAGGTTAGATATTATTAAGGGACATTAAGGTCATGTAGAAATAAGAAAGTGTGCAGTTAGTTGATGTTTGTGGCAGATTTTGAATTTAAAACATTTCAGTCATATGAAGTCAGTTGTATAAAACATTATGGTATGGAGATGTTACCCCCTCCTTTACCAATCCTCACTGAGTTTCTGGTTTGATTCCCTTTAAGGCTCTCTGCTCAGGCACTTTTCGTCGTCGCCTCTTATGTCGTCTCCTGGTGCCAGCATCGAAGCAGGTGACCATCATGACGTTGGCCTTGCAGAGGTTGAGTCTGTCCTCCAGGCGGGCCGTCACCACCTCGAGGGCCTCCAGGTGCTCCAGGGAGTCCACGTCGAAGGTCTGCCACAGGTCCACTGGAGGGACATGAGGTGAGATCATTACTGTATGGGGTGTGGTATTGTGACAACATTATGACAAGGTTAAAGGAGAATGTATGTAACTGCAGCATTGTTTATGGTAAAATTATATAGGGTGTGATATACAATATTACAATTAGTGGTACACTGAAAAAACTGAACCGTTGACTTTAATTCAATGTAATGTCAACATAATTGAAAGCACTAATATTAACTTTAAATAGGTTCAACTTAATATTATTGCTTTCAACTAATAATACAAAAAAGTGTAATTTGTTGACATAATACATTTAATTAAAGTCAACGTTTCAGAGTGGTTCAATGATGACGTAATATTGTCAGCCGACCCGGAAGTTAGCATTGCAAGTGGCCCCTCAACCAAAAGGAATGGGATTTTTCCAGAGGATTTGAGATTATTAAATAATATATTACACAAATATAAGATATAAATGAACCACATGACAGTCAAGTCAACAAGGCTAAGCTAAGGGCGACTAATGTTCATCCTAATGAAATTCAGTATTCTAATTGAGTCACTAGCAACTGCTGTTATATGTAATGGCAGACTGCTGCCATTACTTCATTATCATGCTACAACTTCATTATCTGTGTTTTCACTGGAAGGGAGAGTTCATTTCAATTTAAAAATACACATTTACCCTCTTACTTGCAGTGCCATTTAACAACCTTTTTCTTTTCTTTTGTTGGATGTATTCATAATTTCAGTAATTTTTCCAGTCAATGTATTTATTCTGATCCCAGTTGTTCCATAGTGGGTGCTGTTGCTTTATTATACATGCTAATTGATGGTTCACTATCTTTGGCTTTAGACTCAATAAACTATTTAAAGATGCTATACCATGTCATAATTAATTGATCATTGAGCAAATAAATAATTAGTAAAAATTATAATAATTTGCAACCCTAATTGATATCGATTTGTAAAATGATCTTCCTCAGCTAAGCTTTTGAGTTATTGTGATGTTGAAAACATTATTTTGCATGCTTATGCTGTTTATTAACCCTCCTGTTGTCTTCGGGTCAAATCTGACCGATTTACTACTTTCATAACATTTTTGTTTTACATTCAATAGCATTAAGGCTTCATGATATCCTTCACAGTAGACATTTGAACATATACAATTGCTGATCACCACTTTCATTGAATTTTGGATGATTTAGTCAACTTTGTAACACCCATGGTGTTCCCGTATGGAGGACGGAACATGACATAAGTATAAATAAATAAATGTGTAAATAAATGTATGAAGAAATACAGGAATAAATACGGAAATAAATAAATAAATACAGGAATAAATAAATAAATGTGTAAATAAATGTATGAAGAAATACAGGAATAAATAAATAAATACGGAAATAAATAAATAAATACAGGAATAAATACAGAAGTAAATAAATGAGGAAATAAATACACAAATAAATAAATGTGGAAATAAATACACAAATAAATAAATGTGGAAATAAATACACAAATAAATAAATAAAAGAATAAATGCATAAATAAATATGGAAATAAATACTTGAATGTATAAATAAATAAATAAAAGTCGAAAATAAAACAGAACACATTATTATATATCTTTAATATATTTCTACATTTACGGTCACTTACATTTATTTATTTACGTATTTCTGTGTCTGTATGCTAATTAGGTGGGCGGTCCAAACCTCAGTCTGAAGCATGATTGGTTACAGGAGTGTGATCATTTGTGTTTAGCAGAAGTGGCATGATTTTGTTCTCAGGAGGAGAATTTGAGAGAGTATTACCCAAAAAGTACACAGTAAAAGTACTTTATTTTATTGTTGGTAGCAGTCAAATAGGACTGACTCCAACAGTGTCCGTTTTATTAAGAATTTATGGTAACAATTATTTGTATCGCTCTGAAAAAGAAAGCAGAAAAAACATGCATTATTTTACTCTTGTACTAGCTTCAGAGCCGCTTCTCAGCGATTACCGTAAAGGCGTGATAAATCGTGCACTCAAAAAAGAAGAGCTGCTGATTTGACCAAGCAAACGCGAGAGCCGGCTAAGGTGACCGAAGTAACGAACGTGTGCTTCAATAACATTTGGGGGCAAGTCCTCTATACATCGTTCCACACAAAACTGGACATAGTCTTTTGGTTCTCTATTCTCTAAATGGTCCGCTAATGATCTCAAATGATCTCCAATGGCTCTTAAACCAATAACCATAAATAAACCTGAGTACATTTGAATTGTCAACAATTACAACTGTGGATAAACCATGGATGTATAAAGATAAGGGCTAAACAGTAATGCTCCTCCTGCATTCGAATCAGCGCTGTCAGCCAGGCGTTAGAAGTAGAGCCCAATCTGCCAGAAATGATCACACTCCTGTAACCAATCATGCTTCAGACTGAGGTTAGGACCGCCCACTTCATTAGCATATGGACACAGAAATACATAAATAAATAAATGTAAGTGACCGTAAATGTAGAAATATATTAAAGATATATAATAACGTGTGTTCTGTTATATTTTCGACTTTTATTTATTTTTTATACATTCATGTATTTATATCCGTATTTATTTCCATATTTATTTATGCATTTATTATTTTATTTATTTATTTCTGTATTTATTTCCTCATTTATTTATTCCTGTATTTATTTATTCCTGTATTTATTTCCGTATTTATTTATTTATTCCTGTATTTCTTCATACATGTATTTATTAGGGCTGTCAGTCGATTAAAATAATTAATTATTTTATTATTAATCGCAAATTAATCGCACATTTTGTATCTGTTCTAAATGTACCTTAGAGGAATATTTTTCAAGTTTTTAATACTCTTATCAACATATGAGTGGACAAATATGCTTTATGATAATGTTTATTATCATTTGAACAATGAGAAATATTCTAATGAATATTAAACACAACAACCTCTGAACATTACAACCTGGAACCTCTCTCATACAATAATACAATACAAAGCGTGTGTGTGTGTGTGTGTGTGTGTGTGTGTGTGTGTGTGTGTGTGTGTGTGTGTGTGTGTGTGTGTGTGTGTGTGTGTGTGTGTGTGTGTGTGTGTGTGTGTGTGTGTGTGTGTGTGTGTGTGTGTGTGTGTGTGTGTGATGGATCGTTGGAGCTATGTGCAACTCAAGGCATATGCTCGAACGGGTGCTTGGACGCTGCAATCATGTTGCGCACTATCCGTGCTGAGTGTGCTGACTTTTCGTACAATGTCCCACTGTCTGGCTTCCTGCATAAAGTCAAGTGCTCGGCGCAGTTGTCGGCGAAATGTCGCTCCTCTGCTTTCATTGAAACAGCTCCTTATATCCGTTAGCGCAGCTAGCTAGCACCAGATGCTAACAACAGCAATACACGTAAGGTCTCTCGCTCGGGGCACACATACACACACCCTCCCGGTCCTCCCGATGGGCAGTCGGTGCCTGCCGGTGAGCGTGGAATTGTGGTCTGCAGCAAGCGGGCGGCAGGAGCGGGGCTGTCAGCATCAGCTTGTAGATGGTATTTTAAACTCGATGCGCTCTGAAACTACGGGGCGGCCGAGGACAAAAAATACACATGCGTTAATTGCGTTAAAATAATTAGTGGCGTTAATTTTTTTTTTGCGTTAACGCGTTATTAATGCTTTAACTTGACAGCCCTAGTATTTACACATTTATTTATTTATTTATTTTTTTATACTTATGTCATGTTCTGTCCTCCATATTCCCGGTCAAAAATGACCGCCATAAAGAAAAGGAATTAGTAACCATCCGGATCAGATAAAACACACACACAAACACCCACGCACACACTATACTCTAGATGTGTTCCCCCCCTCTTATGTGCCCAATCCCCCCATGTGAATCACACCTGGCACTCACAAACACACGCACAGAACAATTTGACACATTTCCCGCTCTTATGTGCCCATCCCCCCACATGGATCACACCTGGCACACGCAATACATGTTCAGTGTCTATTCTTTGTATATTTACTGCAGTTGTTCATGTGTACCAGTAGTCTGATACAATATGTACAGTTTGAAAGGGTGTTAAATGACATTTGGGGATGATTAATGGTTTTTGTGTTAATGTAATAGCAGTTAAAACAGGACCGTTCAAATTTGACCGTGAACACCAAAGTAAGGGGGGGGAAACAAAGACAATAGGAGGGTTAACCATTAAAGGTATAAGTAATTCACTTCAGAAACACTTTCTTGTTATATTCCAATGCTCTTAACATCCCGATAGCAATGAATACATTAAATGCTTTGACAATAAATACAAATATTTCATCTGTGGAAGCCGTGGCGCTGTAAAAAGCCCCGGCCCGAGACAGATAACTGGATGGCCTACCTGCCTGTCAGCCTTCCTTCTCGTGCACAAACTTATCTCGTGCCCTCATTGGTCATGTGCACGTTCGTGTGTGTGTTGGAGGAGGGGCTCTGTAAGGAAGTCTGAAGGAAGGGTAAGATTTTTTTCGGTTGTGTACTTTCAAATTCTAGCGCACTCGAGCTGGTTTCTCCATTCTTACCCTACCTTTAAATACAGATTGATTTCACTAACATTCTTGGTTCCACTTTGCGGGCTCCAGCATGAGGTTGTGTTTGGCCCCCTCCAGCTCTCTCCTTAGGGTGTTGTATTTGGCTCGCACCTTGGAGATCCTCTGCTGACGGTGCTCCAAAAACTTCAGCTTGGCACTGAAACATGCAGGCCCCTGGAAACACAAACACATTTCACAAACTGTATTCATGTTCGTATTGCCTGCCCTATAACATTATGTGAATATCTTGCATTTTGCTACTGCTGTTCTGGGTGTTTGGTTGAATCCTCCAGGCACACACACAGGCTGTATTTTCGTGGTTGAATAAATAACAGCACCCCCCACTCTCTCTCTCCACACACTCATAAACACCATGTTAGTGCAGGGTGGACACCTCTAGGGAGTGAGACAGCACTGTAAGCTTCTGAATAAAAGTACTCTGTGTTTATACTGTATTATACATGTAAATGGCCTTTTCAAAGGTCAGTACATACACATTTTAATGGGGGATAAAAAAAAAACCTTCTAAATATGACTAATGGAGCACTGAAGTACTACAACACCATTGCTATTATATTACAGCACGGTTAATTTCCCTAATGTTTCCCCCCAATAATGCCAGAAAAATACTTTCAAATAATGATTTGCTATTTAATTATTCTTTTTAAATCTATTTTTTTTCTACCAGTGTGCCTCTTTGTTCTTTGCAGCAGCATTGACCCATTTCCCCCATGTGGTCATTAAAATTGTATCAAGTGCTGTCCTTGAGACGGGGTGAGGCGGGGAATATAGTCCCATGAGGCCAGACCTCTCGTCATGGGGACATTACGTCAGTGCATGCACCACATTTTAAACACAAATGGGAGGTTGAACCTGATATCAAACCTGTTCTTGCCATTTTTCAGCAACATACAATATCTACCTATTTCACCACACACAACCCTAACCCTGGTAGCCCATTTATGATTTGTAAAGCAAAGCAATGCATTTCATTGTCTGCTTCAGGCTGAACACACAGAACATGCAACACTTCTATAGCTCTGTAAGGCAATATTTAATGGCTTTCAAATTCTGGTCTCCGATTCACAACAATAATTATTCAATATAGCAGCAGCAGAAATTGTACAGGAATTGTAGCCTTTGCAGACCATTTACATGCATAAAAACAAACTACAGGAAAGAGAGAAACTCACAAAAGAATAAAAGAGCCTCTTTAATCTAAATTCCTTTGAAATCCTTATAAATGAAAAATAGATTTAGCTTTCAACATTTGCAGCTATTTAAATAATAGTTCAAAAGTATACAGGCTAGAAAACTAAAACTCATGGTGTACAGGGTGCTAGATTTCCATTCGCATCAGAACCAACTGCCACAAGATGTTTTGTTGACTTTTATTCAAATGCTGCGTTCACACCGGACGCGATGCAAATATTCGCTTCGCTCTCTTATCGCATCGCTCTAAACGCTCGAGTTTCACTGCGGCTGTCAGCTGTGTTTACTCGCATCATTCAAACAAGACGCGCTGGCTAGGGGACAACAACCATAGATATAAAGGCTAGATGGCTCAAGGGGGAGTCGCCAGCGTAGCTCAGTCACCAGTGGCCATCTTGCCACAGTCAACAACTACTGCTACAGCTGTTGTAAGGTGAGTGATCTGCACAAAAATACTCTTAACTCGCTGAAATCTTGACTGATTTACAAACGGTTTGGTTTATTATAAACGTTATTAGCATGGCTATGATACAGGAGACAACAAGAAGTGTTGAAAAAAAAAGTCCATGATTATAATTATAAGTATGCAGTATCATAAGTACATCTTTGATGTTAATAACAAACCAAACCGTTTGAGAATTGGTTGAAAATTGAGCAATCTACGGTTATTTCAATAGTGCACCATAGACATAATGTTATGAATGAGCGAGCTGCCTGTGGCAAGATGGCCGCCATGTGGCAACGTCGGTCTCCATTGGCCAGCAGCGCGGGTGAGTCATCTAGTGTTTACTATGGCTACTATGGCTACAACTACAACAACATGAACATATTTTACCGTCATTTAATTGTAATACACCTTTCAAAATGATGACGAAGTAAAAACATACTTCAATGTATCTCCTTCACAATGTGATGTTCGATAAACAGAATTTAAAATGCGTGTTTTCTGAATGGAGATCAGATCGATCAGGCTAAGCTAACGTTGTATATGCTCCGTCCACACTCACAACAATGGCCTACAGATATAAATAAACCAGCGACTGTATTCGCCATGACACAGACAGTCTGTGGTTTGTAGGGGAGAAGGGGGTAAGTTGAGCCAGTGGAATTGAACCACCCCCTGTAACTAGGCAACGCCTTATAGTTGTAATCACGTGACCAGAAATTATGCAAGCTCCACCCATTTCTCATTGCCTGTGAAAAAGAGATGCTCATTGTGGTCTGGTAAGTAAACATTTTTACAAAAAAACGTTTTTTGCTTGTCAAAGTAAATGTTCTAGATGTCAGCTATATTGGCTGTCATGTCAACAAAAAGGTATCCAGGTTTAACTGGTTTAAACACATATATTGTATATGTTGATGTGTTGGCAGCGTATTAAACCATGTGAATCATTAAGCTAAAGATGACTCTGAATTTTAATGCTAGGCTATTTTTTCTAAAATGGTGGCTATGGGGTAAAGTGAACCATGGGCCTTGGGGTAAGTTGAGACAGTTTTTCAATGGAGAAATGAATGAAAGTAGGCCAAGTTGATAATAAGAGCTCATTGTAGGCTATATTTAAAGTTGAATTTACCCTGTGTTTGATTGGGAAGATGTATGAAATTGTATCACCATTTGTATGATTACTTTTCCTTTTTACATGTTAAAATCAATCAATTACAAAAACTAAACTTGTATTTGGTTTGTTATTTATTGTTTATAGTTACCTTTAAGATTTTGTTTAGGTATGCCCAGGTTTGAAGAGGTATGCCCAGGTTTGAACAGTGGTTACCCCCTGACCTGGATCAACTTATGTCCTTTAACCTCCTGACCCGGGGGCAAGTTGAGCCACAAGACCACTTTTTCTTTAGAAGTAATATTTTCACTGCCCTTGATCAAATATTCATTCTTATCATTGCCATTGATAGGAGACATCCTGAATTATAGGTGTGTTTTCATTTTTACTATGTGTCATTTCTCCTTGCTTAGAGGACAGCATAACTAAAAAATGGCTCAACTTACCCTACTCTCCCCTACATGTTTAACTTTTGAGTGCTAACAGCTAACGGCTGATGTTTTGGTTTTTGGTTCAGTGACGGCAGGCTGAGATCCTCTTCGCTGATTGGCTACCGCAAGATTGCGTCACGCGAATTTGACGGTCGAGTTGAAAAAATAGAACTGGAGCATTTGTCGCGGCCCCCTTCAATCGCCTCAATCGCGCCGCGGCATTCGCATCAACCGCTTCATGCTCGCCGTCGTAGCGAATTTGCGTCTGTCCGCGTCTCTGCATTGACTTTACATGTAATCGCGCCGCCCCCAAACATTGCATCGCGTCCGGTGTGAACGCAACATAAGGTTTGTATTCTATTTGGGTGCCAAACGAGGTTAATAAAGGTCATTTAAAAAAAAAAAAAAAGTCCTTTAACCTCCTGAAAATCAAAATGAACCAAGCACCTGTTTGTCAGCACCTGCTCTGTTCTGCATCCTCTGCACATTGTCGATCTCATAGACCTTGATCTCGTAGGCCTCTGGGATTCCCCGAGCCACCAAGCCAGAATGCAGACTGCTAGCCGAGCGTCTTAGGGGCAGAGGTGCATCATGGGAAACGCGACGCTGATGAGTACCTAGGTGAGGTAGAGTGAGAGGCTGTATCTCAACCTGTTTTCCTTTCTACTGCACTTAAACCATTAAGTTCTTCTAAATAAAATAAAAAAACCTAACCAAAGTATATTTTAGATAGGATGGTGTTTTAGATAATTTAGGTTGTCTGCCATTGAATACAACAAATACACTATTTATGAGCCAGGCCGTTAGTACTGTCAACTATCATTCCACTCTAAAAGCCTCACAGCACACAGTAACAGCAGATGTGTAATGATGAATGAAGGCTGGTGTCCCTAAATGGCCTTCAATACCCTGGCCATGTGCCTGAGGGCAAATGCAGCTTGCCAGTGCAGCAGGAGACACAATTGTGTTAATCCTTTGCAATTGTCTCAGTTGGAAGTACAGGAAAATATAATTTATGATTTGTGTCATTGGATCCTAACACATTAAGAATGTGTGTTACTCAAATGCTATGGAGACAGCTTTTATCAGAATGAAGATGAGTTAATTACTTGAAGAAATTAAGCACAGACCAAAATTGATAACCCGATAAGCAGTCAAATATGTTTTAAGAAATTTAATATCATATGCTCGAATTATATTATACATTTCTTCAGTGTATAATTACAATATTGTTAGTATACACACATACCTTTATGATTTACTGTACCAGACACTCTTCATTTTCTGCACTTGTGCTGCCAGTAAGTGCCGTCGCTGGTTCATATATTAATGATGTGACCTCCTACATGATTTGGCTCTTAATGAGTGCATTCTACAGATGTCTGTCATCTCCAATTAATGTCACATTAATATGTTATGTGTTATTATAAAAAACAAGTTGATGTGGAATGAACATTTATGAAAATAGTGAGGCTATTGGTTTGAAAAGTGTGTACTATATCATGTTTAGTGAACAAAATGGTAAGGTAGGTTTATGCAAAAGCCTTTACTGAGCTGGATTAAGATATCCATAAGATCCATAAGGTAGTTTTTAGTATTGCATTTAATTGAATGGGTTTGAATGTGCCAATGCAGCATTGGGACATTGCAATCTTCAAACATCAATACAATGAAACAGTAATAAACAATTGACACAAGTAAAAACATACATTCAAATATCTACAGTCAGTTATCTTCCTTTACTGAAATAAATAGAAATAAGTGGTTGCATTAAGAGCATGATAATATAAAAATCTATCTAAAATGGTCATTTTGAGACCACTCATGCAAAACTACCACGTAAGACCAACAACATATGACGAGACTTGACACTTGGATGAAGTTCTGATCTTTCCAGAAGAGAAAGTCATCCTGTTCAGTTCATTTAAGGCCATCTATTCCAGATGTTTTACCTGTGTTGCCTCTCCTCCGAGATGCTCGGCTGCTTCGAGACACACTGAGGAGCGAGCTGCTCCTGTTGCTGACAGAATCTCTGTTTGACATATTGCTGCCTGTGGCTTCACTGTCCCTCAGCATGCTGCCATATCCACTGCTCACCATACTGTTTCTGTTAGAAAAATTCAGGGACGTCTTCCCCATAGCTGGTGGCAAAACTCCACTCAACACACTGGTGGTGTCGCTCGCGTGCCCACTCATGTGATCTGGCGTGCGGGGAGCAGTCACCTGGCAGTATGGCGAGGGAAGTGCAGTCAGTTGGTCCAGTCCTCCTAAAGTGGGGCTGGGGGCCCTTCCTTTAAAGAAGTCTGAGATCCGGCCATTGACGTATCCCTGGATGGCAGATTTTGTGGACGAGCATGTGGAGCTCTGGCTTGGAGTGCGACTTAGTGAGTGAAAAGACATTGGAGGGGGAGAGGAGACAAAGGAGGAAGACCGCTCAAAACTAACAGTTTTACTGTCTGGAGAAAGACTGGCGCTGCGGTTGATGGACGCCTGCAGGCCTTTATGTGGGAGACTGAGGTTCTTAGTGCTTGGGGCGGACTGTCGACGGACTTTTGGGCTGGACATCTTCAGTTTCCCCACAGCAGAGAGTTTGGAATGGGTATGTCTAGCAGATTGAGATGCAGGCTTTTCAGAAGGAAAGAAATAATGACCATGGTCAGTCCGAGGATTCTTCCTGGGGCTCCTGCTAGCCCTTGGTAGAGTGCAATCCCCCTCATTATTTCCTTTATAACCTCCCTTTCGAGCCCCTTCAACACTTCCCTTGGAGCTCCCCTTAGAGCTCATGGAGCTGTTACGACTGCTTCTTTCCAGAGTTGGGAAGTCTCTTGGGATTCTTTCAAGGGAATTAGTCCTCGTGGCCAGCTGCTCCAGTTTGGCACTAAACAGCCTACTACTGTCTTCAGTGGGTGACCTTGGCCTCCAACCCATGTTATCATGTTTCATTTTCAGATTTGAGGTCTCGAACAAAGATTCAACACTCTTTGTGGGAGCTCTACTTGCATGTTGTTTGTACTCTGCTCCATATTTCCGAGGAGAGCAGAGATAAGTGCTGTGGTTCGCTGGGGAGTGCTGTCTGCCCTGCCTCCTCTCCAGAGTTACTCTTGGGCTACAAGGGGTGGATGATGTCACCCCTCTTGGGACTCTGTGGTTGTCTGCCATGTGAAAACCATAGTAACTGTCCTGGTGGATGGCATTTTGCCAGCCTCTAGGCAAACTACCTGTTTTAAAGGAGGCAGAGGCGGTTTCCTGGCAACCAGGTGGAACACCAATTCTCTTAGGGGCATTCCCAACACGACTGGAACCGATTTCTCCCCCCTCTGAGCCCTTTGGAGTGTTAGTGGAGTAAACATGGTCCCTGTCTATCGGGTGTTTTTTGTCTGAATGCCTTGGTCTCTTTCCACACATTTTGTTTTCTGCTGTTTCATCGCAGAAAGCTGAATCTTCCAAGCACATTAGGTCAAAAGGACTTTGGCTCAAATGTGAGTCACATACTTTGTCAGACCTTTTGGCATGTGTATCAGAAGCAAAAGCCCCACTCCTCTTCTCAAGAACCTTCCCATCTTCTCGACATTTGCCATTATTTCCTCTGAGGTCAGAATGTGGCTTGGCTCCCGTAAAATGTGGACTTTCCTTTTGTCTCGCACCATGCAATCCACAATCCATGTCTTTATCAATCAGCATGGGATTTATAAATGAAGGCAAGACCCTCTTTTCCTTTCTGAAGTGATACTGGGCCATCTCAGTGCTAGCCTCTGAAAGTACAGATTGAGACACAGAACTGTTGTTTGTATTAGAGCAACCTTTAGGTAGAGTTTCCTCAGTGACATTGCTGATTATCCTGATTGGTTGAGAGCTTTGCTCATGTGGCTGTGATCGGGCGGTGTCTCTGATACAAATAATGTTTCCACCTGTCCTCCCTCTGTCCAATGCTCCACTGATGGTCACCTCCTCCACCATAGAGAAGACAAGTTCATCTTGACCCGTTAGGTCCAGCGGCTGTTGAACAGTTACTGTGATGGTGGCCTTCATTTCTTTAACGTCTTCTGCAGGGCGTTTAGGTAAGGCATCACCAATTATAACACTTGTTGCCAAGGAGAGTGAAGAAGAGTAGGAGGAGGGAGGAGATAAAGGGGAACTTTTGCCAACTGGTGAGGTCCTGTTGCCTGGCTTGAAATAATCAGAAGCTTTAGGACTCTCATTTGTACTTGTCTGCTGAAGTACAGGGGAACTGCCCACCATTCCCTGAGCATCCTTATTTAAGTCCTGACAAGAGCACTTGTCATCTGACTTTCCAGTTTTAGGCAGCTCAGATCGAGAGGTCATGTTAAGACTCAGAGTTTGATTCAGCAGTTCCTCGCTGGAACTGGTTCCACTGCACTCTTCACAGTCATACAGGCCTGAATCCTCTCTTTGGAAACTGTCTCCTGGGAAAGCACCATCTGGTTGCTTTTCTCCAGCAGAGGTCTGACAGCAGGCAAACCCCTGATTCATCAATGTCTGTGTTGGCACTAATGATTTTGTGTCAGTTTGTTTCCCTGTTTCTTTCTGCGGTTGTGATTTAGCTGGGACATTGTTGGCAGAAGGGCCTTTTGAGGAAGACTTTAGCACATCCATTGTTGCCTCACGTCCGTCAATACAGCCCAAGCGCTCTTGAAGTTCAGCAAATGTATCACATTTGAAACAATCCCCTACTGGCTTCTTCACCTCAATACCCACTTGAACAGTTTCCTCATTCTTCCTCTCTCCTTGCAGCTGAGGAATTCTCAGAAGCTCCTGGAGCAGAGCAGTGAACTCTGGGTCATCCATGTCAGCCTTGTTAGAATGCAAAGAGGGTATGATGGGCACAAACTCAGGTTGTGCCAGTCTTAAGGGTGCTCTGGAATGGACCAAGCCCTCTGAGTCTATTTGGATGACTGTGTCGCAGGACTGGTCACTACTGGAGAGCTCGTCCAGCTCACCACGCAAACGGAAAGGAGGGGAGTCCACATCTACCTCTTCGGTGGAATGGAACGCCCGCAGGGACAAAGACGTAGTGCCTCTCTTTTCTTTAGTCAAACTCCTCCTGCTAGGAGAACAAGAAGTGGACTGCTGTTGGAGAAAGATGGATTGCGGAGTTAGTTCGAGAACAGGACTATGCAAAACATAAATCAATAAACAAAGCATTGGCATGCATTGGAAAAAACATCCTTTACAAAAAGATCTCCAACAGTTTGAGCCATAAAAAGCTGGTGAAATGGTAAACCTTACAGAAAATGTACAGTACCTTCGTTCTCTTTTGCGTCTTGCGGATGCGAGAAGCCAGCTGAATTGTGGACAGGGTCTCTTGAAGGTGTGCCAGCGAATCATCCACCTGAGCGATCACTGTGGTGTGGCAATTTACACGGCCCAATGCCTCTTGAAGGAGCATAGTCAACTTAGTGGCCCTATGCAGAAACAGTGCAAACGTCCAGATGTTACTAAATTGATGAATCTGTCATTTAAAACTCCTAAGCAGCAAAATATGTACATTTTCGAACTCTGGTGTATTTGATATTGTAGCACAAGTATTTGGCCAGTATAAAATCGGTTAACAGGCAAAAAGCTGATTAACAAAATAAGAAGACGAACACCAAAAGCTCAACTTCAGCAAGGCAGTTTATTCTACCAACGTGTTTACAGCAATAATAGTTTGACGTTCTTACTTGCTGGGGTTGGTTTTATGTCCACTTAGTAGAGACAAGACAATAGGGCCAAGTTCCGAATATGGAGGTTTATTCTTGCTCATGCCCCTTATGCCACTACACACATCTATCATGGTCAACTTAGTGGGGCCACGAGAACCTGAGGATGGTAGAGTAGAGAGATTATTCAAAAAGCTTCAAACATGAATAGGCTTTACTGTTAAAAATGAAAATAGCGAAACAAAAAATTCACCAGAGACAAGTCGCCCTAGTAATTAAATAATTCATAACAACCTTTGCCAATGGTGCTGCTTTCTGTACGTGGGGGCTGAATGTGGAGAGTGAAGAACATTATGGAGCTGTGGGACAGGTACGTTATGAAGTCATTGTGGCGACGTGCTGCAATGGCAGCATCCAGGAGAGAAGCAGCACGCTCAGCAGTGGGGGCCTTCACCCGGTTGTGGTTACGAAGCTATAGAGAGAAGAGAGGATACAATCTGATGTGGAATCTTCTCATAAACTGCTCAATAAAGAAAATCCATGTGTGCAGTAGAATTCATTTTCTTAGTATTCAATTCATAATTAGATATAATGCCCCCCTACACTAGAGGTCATGGCTTGCAATTGGCAAACAGCATTATGAGGGTGGAAACAGCGACTCAACCATAATGCATCAGACGTCATTTGTTATTTAATCTAATAGGCTTTACTAAATACATATATATTTTCTTCTCACAGTGGAGACCATTGCCCAAATTGACTACTTAAATAATCATTAACTCTAATCCTATGTAGTCAAAGCTTAAAATGTACGTAGAGGAGTCTTCTCTACAGTATGTATAATATGACCTACACCTCCTACTTAATTTGATTTGTGGGCAATAAAACTAACCTTAATATTGGCTCATTTTCTTGTTCACAGCTGTTAAAACAACTGTGAAATAACACTTGTTTGTGCAGGAATTATTGAGCCTTAGAACCATTGCCACTAGAGCAGAGCCAATAAAATGTCAACATCAAAGAACACGGCCTCGGCTCACTGGTTTCCAGATTTGGGACAGGCTTTTAATTGTTTCCGAAGATTGCTTTTAGACTGTACATTATCATACCAATAACAATAACTTGTTTTTTTAAACTTTATTTTAGTTTTAAGGTTGAGTACACCAACGATGTAGGTCAAAGGACCCTTTTGTGCTTGTGCAGAGAGACAAAGCAGAAGAAGCAGCTCTTTTAACAAGCCCCCTATTTCTTAATAAAAAACATGTTTTAATTCTACCTGGATCCCATAGACAGGGTCCTCTTGGAGTTTAACATGGGCTTTTGGGCTGTTGTGGACACTGCCTTGTGAGGGGACGACCTCCCCTAGCAGATCCCTCAGTGTGTCCTCCTCTCCGCAGCAGAGCTCAATAGCAGACACAGATACAGTCAGGTCGGTCCAGGTCTTCTCCCTACGCCGCTCTATGGCGCTGTAGAGCCAGGAGATGGCACAGGGAATAACCCCAAGCTTATCAATGCTCTCACCATTCCCCACCATGCTGGACCAGGAGCCTGAGGCAGACAGCAGAGCAAACATATGAATGCATGCAATATACAGACACACAAGCACAATGTACACATACATACAAATGCTAACCTTCAATCACATGAGCACCCCATCAATGCATACATACTTTAAGAACAGCTTTTCTTGTTCTAATATGATACCCCAAATCTGCCAGAAAGTCCACTATTTTGGTTCAAACCTAAATATCTCTAGTCCTAAAAACTCTCATCACTTCTCTTCTTGCACCATGTGGGTTTTTTTCTTCTGGGTTTAGAGTGAAATATCTATATCTTTGATTATATCCATATTAAATATTGAATAAATTGCCATGTAATGTTCTATAGATAAACATAGCCCCCCCCCCCCCCCCCCCCAATTTAAAAAAACGTGACCTTTCCATCTAGAAATGTCAACTGGTCAACATTTATTTTTGTCAAATGTTTTGGTTTATATCTTAATAGCGCAAACTGCCCAACCAGTAACATACTACCCTGCAGTACTGTGCTAATTAGTAAATAGCATGTCAAGATGCTAAACTAAGATGGAGAAAATCGATAACACACCTACTAAATATTAGTGTTTTAGCATTGTCACTGTAAGCTTGTTAGCTGCTCATGGAGATATTAGCATCTTAGCATTTAGCTAACATCAGCATACATGCCAACCTTTCCAAATCCAAAAGAGGTAGGTTTGCGCACGGCAAATGTGCACGACCAAATGAGGTAATCAGAAGAAATGGAACCCCAGTAATTACATGTATAAACCATGTATTTAACATATATTGCATCATTTTATGCATTTTTCAGAAAAAGTGATAGTTTGGTAAACAGTGACATCAACGACATGTTTGGTCTGTAAAAGAATGGGAGATAAATATCCCAAAGTCTCCACATTTTATTATGTATGTGTTTCTGGTCCTCCTTCAGTTGAGACAGTGTAGATGAAGGATGTGTCAGGATGTAGAACTCTTGTGTGAACATTGGATAAAGCCAGGTTCATATTCTTGTTTCATGTTGTTGACATATTAGAGTCACAGGTTTGCACAGAGCGAAATATCTTTGTGTTGCGCCATAAATCAGAAAATACTGCATTAAAAAAGTCATGTCCTGCATTTGTCTACTGATAAAGTGTGATGTAAATAATGTACAGGCTTTCAGATTGCTGTAGTTCACTAAACAGAGACATTAACCACATGTTTGGTGTTGAAAATGTCAGAAAAAGTGAAAGAATGGGAGATAAATATCCCCAATCTCAAAATGGTATTATATGTTGTGTGTGTTTGTGGTCCTCTTTCAGTTGAGACACTGTAGGTGAAGGATGCTTCAGGAAAAGACCAAACACTGGATGTCTTTCAGTTTTCGAGACACTGATATTAACGGGGAAACCCTGCAGGACTCAAATGCCTCGTCTCTGTTCCCTTAAACTCATTTGGGAGTGATTGCCCATCAGCCCCGGGGGTGCAGAGGAAAGGCAGCGTTACCCCCGGTCAGCACGTTGTCTCTCTTTCAGAAACACAGAGGACTGTTTGTATGATGGGATCACAGACACGTTGCAAACGGTGTCCGCCAAAACTCGAGTCCAGTGTCTATGTAGAGTCATTTTTATTTGTTATAGTTTGGGAAGATTGAAAATCGGTAGGGAAAGTCAGCTGAGTCGGTAGGTGGTAGAAACATGTCCAAATGGGTAGGGTTGGCAGGTATGCATCAGCATTTAGCTAAGATCACCACCAGTTTCAGTTTTTCAGAGAGGGCAACTTGGGTGAGTAATATTAGCTAACAATTGATTTCAGGTTGAATTGCATATCACTGGCTGAAACCTGGTGAACTTATCAAAAACAAAAGAAGCGGCTGGCAAGATTATGTGTCACAGTCCAAAAGTTGTAATGACAAGGAGAGAAGCGCATGAAAATTCGGAATGAGAACATATTACCCACGCTACGAATACTTTCTAGATAAGTACATGGTTACAAATATTTAGAACTATGGATGCACTTGCACACTAGTCCACAGCTATACAGTCCAAAGCAAATACATGCTAAAGTTGCCTGTGAAAATGAAACTCACAAATGAAGAAACATAAATAAACTCTCAAAAATGCACTTATAAATATGGATCAAATTTACAGAAACACACCCAAAAACACTTTCAGAATTGATTCAGAATTATGCCATACTCTATCTCCAAGTGCACTTTTGCCCCACATTAGCTTTGAGTTATGAGCCTGTATGGACATCTCTTGTCTTATTCAAACTCTAATTGAATAAGGATAAGAGAATTGGCTTTTCCAATTAAAGTCTAAGCTCCCTGCCCTTATTCAGAGAGAATAGTATGCTGTGGAGGAGATTGATATTCCCTTGGCTGAGGGCCACATGTAGTTTGTATTGGCCAACTAATTCAATCAGATTTACGGAGAGTGGCTTCATGTGAAAAAGCAGCTCCAAGGAGACCCTGTCCTTACCCTGTGTGTGTGTGTGTGTGTGTGTGTGTGTGTGTGTGTGTGTGTGTGTGTGTGTGTGTGTGTGTGTGTGTGTGTGTGTGTGTGTGTGTGTGTGTGTGTGTGTGTGTGTGTGTGTGTGTGTGTGTGTGTGTGTGTGTGTGTGTGTGTGTGTGTGTGTGTGTTACGCTTGCCACAAATCTATTAAACCCCTTCACCAATGCTAAGTGCAGGGTTCCATCTCTAATAGCAACATATTACAGTACATTCATTTTTACAGTCCCCACTGAGCTCAGCGCTTCAGCAAAACAAAATTAAATATTTGTCTCTTTTTGTAAAGCAAAATGTCTATAAGGCAAAATGGGAAGTTTCAAAAAAGCATGTGTTGTTGTATAATTGATGAATGGGCTTTTATTTAAAATAGAACATGTGAAAAGATAAATGACTACATTTTTCTGTCACTACACTAGTGTAGACAAATTAGCTAAGACCAAGAAAGCCGGACAGGTGAATCAAGATTGATAATAGGACAGATAGAGTTAATGGAGACAAGGAGTTTAAGTGATAAGGAAAGAGTGAATGATAGGAGGAATGGGACGGAGAGGATGAAGGAGGGGTGGAGGGGAAGTACGGCCCCTTAGAACAGATAAAAGCGTCCCACTCTCATCATAAGATTTGAACCCATGCCCTCTCACAGCGACCGATTACTCACCCACATCAGCACATCCCAAACCCAGAACACATCCATCGCTGCCGCTGAGCACACAGCGGATGACATCAGCCAAGGCGCCCGCACAGACCTCGGCCTAGTAACAGAGAACAAAGAACAGCAAGCATCTTATGATTCATTTTCCGCACTGAAATAGAACATCTAATGAAACAAAATAACTAAGATTCATACTGATTCTGTAGATTCTCTTGGGCTCAAATACTGTATACTGTAAGAAGGGCTTGGAGAAGGTTGAATTTAATTGATGGACTGTGTAATTGTGGTGGCTATCCAGGCCCTATCAGTTTTCAGGTCATTAGACAAAGAGAGCAAACCAACCGTGGTGTAGTGTACAGAGGAGAACATGTACACCGAAGACACAGAATGCAGCAGGCAAATGGCACACTATCACATTATCTGTCAATATAAATCAATATTTTGAAGCCTAAATAGATAGCCGATTTTAATTAGTAATAAGGATGAGAAAACAAACCTGGCATGACTCTTGAGGATATGCTGCCTCAAAGTTGAAGGTCTTCAGAAGATTGTTGCCATCTCTGCCAAGTGTCATTGAAGCGTGTAGCTGGCTTTTGCTCACTGGTTCCATTATGGTGACTCTTTTTTTGGATGGGTCAATCCAGAGAACAGGTGGTCGGCCTTGGCTCTCTGACAGCGTTGGGCTCACCCTCAGCACAACTTTGACCTGTACACCACGGGAGAGCGAAGCATGTTGAACGTTACAGTATACTCCGGTTGAATGTCTAAATATCTAAATGTGTTGCTCTACCACTTTGTTACTGTCAGAATATATTAACAACTATCGATGAAATGCTATGAAATGTGGCTTATTATTAGCCTTTGCAGAATGATAGCAACACAAAGTCTTGACACATCCTACTTGGCTTCTGATTGGTTATTACTGGTTGCCATAATTAGTTGGGTTTCTTAGTTTAGCATGAGCAGTAGGAGTGGTTAGGGTTAGGATAACATCTTGATCGGAGTTAGAGTTAGCCAATTGGCTAATAATAATTAGCCACATGCTATTGTTTGTTGCAAGCAGAGCATGTGTTTTGGCTTTTAGCCCAAAGGAACATTTCAGCATATTTAGATGATGCAACAATGGCATTACACCAGAATAAGAGTATTATGTGAAGAAAAATGTGTTGAAATGGTCCAGTCGAACAAAGACAATGCTTTCTTGTTACTAGCTAACTATTAGCAAACTAGTGCACTCAGCTATTTCTGAGTTAGCTAGGGAGCATGCAGGCTGAAAGATTAAATGTCTTTTACAAAGGGTTGAGTGAACACACTTTTCCACTTACCCTTGTATACAAACTGTATACATATATATAGCCTATGGGGAAGGGCTTTACATTTTAAACTACTCTGCGACACCTTAAAAAGAAAATAATTATTTATTAAATGCAAGGAGTGAGTCGGTGCTCTGCTGCTGCATAGCAACATGTATGTAAAGGATTTTAGAAAACAGAATGGTTCAGCTAAGATTGTTTATGTCACTCTTTACTTTTGAGAATGAAACCAGCAGCAAACTTATTAAAAAATGATGAGTTTCAAAACAGAAAGGTTAAAAAATATCTTCATATTAAATTCATTGTGTTTTG
The DNA here is from genome assembly GCA_902827135.1 of Harpagifer antarcticus. Taxonomy (NCBI): domain Eukaryota; kingdom Metazoa; phylum Chordata; class Actinopteri; order Perciformes; family Harpagiferidae; genus Harpagifer; species Harpagifer antarcticus. The sequence continues at coordinate 2,692,297 of CADEHL010001033.1, read as the reverse complement.
GTCATCATGGAGTTTTTGCATCTTAAAATCCAGAAAACACTGTATAAAGTGTTCTCATAACTCTAAAACATATTCACAGACTGTATGCCACAAATATTTTAAGTTATCTGTTGCAGTCGCAGTTATGATTTGATATTCCTTTAATCCAAATCAGGGGTTTTAACTAAACCTAAAATCAAATGTAGCTGTGAGAGAGGGATGTTAACGTCATACTTCAGCTCTGAGCTACTGCTGCTCAGCCGTGGGAGGCCTAATATTATATGCAGCGTAGGTTGCAAGTAACATCAACTGGAACATGGAAGCCTTGGCAGAACAAAGTTGTACATGTCAGAAAGGATTAGCTCTTTTGCATTGAGGAGGTAAGCTAACAGTGGGGTATTTTACTATTGTGAATGTTTTCAACTTCAATGACATTTGTGCCATTTCACAAATCTGACAATCTGTCCTTTTGCTTCATATCAATCAACTGATGTGTATACAACAAATAGATATATTTATTTAGGCTACAGAGGACATCCAGTTGATCCAGTTAGTGCCGCAACCATACATGCACTTACAGCTGCATGGCTATGCATACCTCCTGCTATATTTCCTCATGTCATGACATTAATTCCTTAATGCAGTTCTTTCCAGGAAGCCTTCGGATACGGATGCTATAAGGTCTTAAGTTAGGTCCTGACTTTGACAGCCATTTAACAGGACTCATGAGCTGTATTCTGCTGGAAGACAAGGTAGCATTAACCTGACAAAAGACAATAGACTCTGTTAAGGTTTCTAAACCAATTATGAAATGATTCTTAATCAGGGTCCAGGTCTGCAAGATTGCGAATAGCCTTGTAATCCAGTCAAATGTTGTTTTCATGAAATTGTCCAGGACTGCATAGCACCACCATGACATCATACATCATTGAATGATTGATTCCATCTGCCACATGATAAGTTCCCAGTGTCTGTGAAAATGTTTTTCCCCTTCCCCAATCATAATTGTAATACCTTATGCAAGAAGTGGCTCCCTATTGAACATGTGTCAAACTCTATTTATGAGGGTTAAATAATTCAAGACACCAATTTAAAAGCGGAGAAAATCATCCTCCGCTCTCACACGCATATTTATTATTGCACGCAGAAGCATACTGTACAGGGCTAAGTGCTTGTGCAGGTGTGGCTGGCGGTTGGTCTATCTGAGCCCTTGTCGGTAACTCTAGACTAAACCCAAGAGTCCATCAATCTGAGACAAAGGGAGGCAGCCATATTGATCTCCCCAGTTTCTCCCAGAGGAGGTGAGTAGAGGGAGGGGGAGAACAAGATGGAGACATTAGCACTGTATTACAGTGTATCATAAGGAAGGCCTGATATAGGATCTCCTCCAAATTGACGTGATCTCTTTACTCTGCAGCCAGGCTGGTAAAAACACTTCCAGGGTGGCGGTTGTGTGCGAGCAAGGTATTATATACTTTGAGAGATATACCACCAATCCCGACCTATTCCATGTATTACACATTGCAATATAAAATACAAAGCATCCGAGGTAACAGAGCATTTTCATTCAGTCACTGCCGTTGTCTCTCATACTACATGAACGTATTCCGATTCCTATGATTGCGAAAGGTTATTTTAGATGTTTTAATGCCAACGCAATCAAGTGCGGCTGTATAAGCCACCGCAGTGCAGAACTTGTTTAGACAACAAAACTACTTTCATACGGTTCAAAATATTGGTAATTTTCGTGACTTACGTAACTTTTCCGTAGCTTTACCTATGCTACGTATATGTACGTATGCTACGAGAAAAAGTAAGTAGCCATTGACTTTTGGTCAATAATGTACTTGTTGCCTGCTGAGTAAAGGTGATGTATTGTTGTCAACCTAAGAGGCAGTCCTTTCTTACCATGATATTAGTTACAAACAAATGTACTATGTTGGTTAAATAAAAAATATTATAATTTGTATAAGTATGAAAAGTGAATAACAAAAACAGCCTGTACACATTGCATCATTTATATGTGCATTACGACTGTATGGAATGTACTGTACTGTATGTGTGAACTGTGATTGAACATTTTCATGGGCGGCAGTAGCTTGGTCTTAAGGGTCTTGGCTTAAGAGCCAGAGGGTCACAGGAACAAGTCCCGAACGGAGCAAGAATGGAGTGTGGACTGGTAGCACATCACTGTAAATTGGCTGCCCAATGCTCCTAATACTATGATGGATTAAATGTGGAGACTTCATTTTTCTAAGTGTGCCGTGCTGTGTACATGTTTGACGACTGAACATAGATCAAATTCAGCTTCATAGCATACAGAAAATGCATGGCACAAGTAAAGTGCTGCCTACATTATTGAGCATGTGGTGTGTTTTTTCCCTTGCAGTTGTCCTGCGTTGATGGATGTGCTGCAAAGAGCCGCACAGAGTTCAATTGTGTTGAACTTTGAACCCGAGCTTCACTGATCTTTGTGAGAGCAGCTAATGGGCGTAGCTTGCTCATGCAGGGATTAAAGATGGAGGGTGAATGGTTAAAGTGGGTTACTGGAGATAACTAAATCATAATTTAGAATTAAGACCAAACTAGGTAAAATATCCGTTTTCAGTATAAACGCTTAGGTTTGATATAACGTTAACCTAGCCTGTAGTGACTTCACATGAACAGTAATGTAAAAAGGTATAGCTTATCAATTTGGGGAAATGTTCTAGATTGAGGAGAAGGTCGATACCACTCTAATGTCTGTACACTAAATATACTCTAGAGACTGGTAATAACTTAGCATAAAGACTGGAAGCAGGAGGAAATAGCTTACCTTTGTCTCTCTAAAGTTCACATAAGAATTCACCGACCAAAACCACTATTTATCTTTTTTACTAATATACACATTTTGTGTTTTTAACCTATATAAATTATAAACCAACAATGTCAAAGTTGTACATGCTGCTTCTCCTTGCAGTTTTAAAGCTAAGCTAATTGCTATTGACTGTATTCAAACTTAGAATACAGATATCAGAGTGGTATCAATCCTCGTATTCACATCTCAGCAAGAACATGGAAAAGGTGTACTTCCCAAAAGGCCAAAATATGTCTCAAAATGTCTCAAAAAGTTAGCATTGCAAATAACGACTTGTAAGTATCACTTAATACAATTTCTGGTACTTTGAATTTGGTTCCTCATGTAATCATTTGCCAATTATTTCAGAATCAGGGTGGTTGCGAATAATTGCTGGTATGATAACCAAATAGCAACAGCACCGAATGTGGTTCACTGAAAAATAGATCAAATCAGCATTTAGTGTGAATCTACTGGAATTTGAAGCCCATACCTTGCCAATACCGGGTGAGTCTTTGGTCCTAGTGGCAGCTTGGAGCAGGCAGGAGGGGATGGGTGGAGGGTTTTTCTGGATTATCTCCATGAAGCAGGTGGAAAAATGAGCGGGAGCTTGGTCAGAAGCCTGGCCTTTTTTCCTTGTTGTCAGATTGAGCTTCTCAGCAGCCCTGCAGGGAAGAAGGGAGATGGCATGTCATACCATTGAAACCGATGGAGTACAGGCACGTTGCAGACAATAAAACATTTTCTGTTTTAATATTTACCTGGCTAAAAGGGACATAGCAGCAGTGTTGGCGATGGTCACCACTCTGGATATCTTTGAGTTAGTCTGTACAGTCCCGGCGCCACAGCCCAGTGCAGCATCATCTGCAGCCTAATGCGGGAGAAAGCTCATTATAAAAAACTAAATCTGTAATTGCACCCACCCCAAAAGGGGCTATTATCTTGGGAATTACTCTGGGGACGGTTGTTGGGCGCGTCTAAATAGGGCATGGAGGCTGAGAATGGGTTAAACATACACCATTAGTCATAGTACAGCTCCAGTGTGCGGAATAGTGTGTGATGGCTGTAGTGACTGCTGGCTGGGTTTGAAGCATGAGTCAGAGTTGAAGAGTAGCAGGAAACACTGCCTCTGACACACACACACACTCACACCCTCAGTCAGGCAGCTCGATGTAAAGCGAGTTCAACACTTACACAGCTGTAGCTCCGAGGCGTGTGTTTTGCACTCATTCATATCTGTGCCATGTATATGCAACATAATCTATTCCCCATGCATTGCTGCAGGCCACATAGCCAACATGTATAACTCACATACCGCTCTCAAGCTCCACGTCTCATCAGTGTCTCAGCCTTTTTTTTAGGTCAACATAACAATGTCAACTCGGTTTTGTTCTTTAAATAATGTCCAACCATAAACTGCCAATTAGTGCCATGGAAGAACTGCAGGAGTTTGAAAGGAGACTGGAAGGAGAATAAAGACAGACTAAGCTAATATATGCAGCCATATGTAATGTAAATAATGTATAGATGCTCCCCCGCCCCTTCCATGTCTCCTTTTTGACTCATGTCTTCTGTCCTAGCCTTTTTGTATCTCTTTCTCTCTGCTCTGAATTCTCTCTTCTCCTCCGCCTTGAACTCCATTACCTTCTCTTCTGTCCTTTTTTCCGCTTCCCATCTTCCCAACACTCCATTTCCCTTTCTTCTCATGCAATGCAATTTTCCTCAGCTCTGCTTTTTGTCTCCTCTCTCCTTACTCTTCTTCTTACTTTCCTCTTAGCTACATTAACCTGTATTGATCTGCTCTCACGGTGAACCTGCCTGGCTTGATTCTCTTGCTAAGCAAAGAACTGTTTAGTTTGAGTAAAATGTTTAATTGTTACCATCACATTTCATCAGACAAGTCGATTAAGAACAACAGCCTAATTACAGTAGTGCTCTCACAGCTTATTCCGTCTAATTGACCATTTGTGAAACCCTGCAGCTTCAGTTACGGCCCCTACACACGGCGGTGTGCGTTGTTGCCTGCCGGCGGGGGGGGCTGAAACTCGTCCAACAACCAATCACATGAATCTCCCGCCCCAGACACACAAGCATGCGGTTTGATTGGCTAGAGCTTGCACTGGCATATGATTCGATTGGCTGAAGCCTCCGTCGAGGCGGCAAAAGTAGAACATTGCTCTACTTTTGCAGCGAGCACCGCGAGAGAAGCTACGCTTTGCTCCCACAATGCAGTTCGGCGAATCGTGACGTCACCCCATTCAAAGTGAATGGGCAGAAGCGTTGAAGCGGCACGCCGTGCACTGGCATATCATATGCCAGTGCAAGCTCTAGCCAATCAAACCGCATGCTTGTGTGTCTGGGGCGGGAGATTCATGTGATTGGTTGTTGGTCGAATTTCAGCCCCCCCCGCCGGCAGGCGACAACGCACGCCGCCGTGTGTAGGGGCCGTTACTGTTGCTATGTCTGTAAACCTTCCCGTTCCTGCACTACACATAATGACAGCTTTACCAATTTAAGTTCTTGGTATTTTTATAACAATAGGTGCTTCATTTCAGACAGAAGTAGACAAAAGCAGTAGATTTGGCCGGCAGAAAGCAGATTTATCACTCAGTTAGTTAATTAAGCTAATGCTAACTCGATGTGCCTACTGCCGAAGAGCACAACACATGCATCATTTGGTTCATGTAGAGCATATTCTGGTTTGGATATTTCTATTTTAGAGCTTATTTCAAACAAAGCATTTTCCGATATGGATATGTCAAAGTTTTTTTGCGTTTCAGGAGTATTCTTTTGACATACAGCGCATTCAGAATCTGTGTCTCAAATGTAGTTTGAGGCAGTGCAAGGCAATTCATTCTTAACGGACAGAATAGGCTCCATCTTTGGGTCTGGTGTGCAGTACTTAAAAAACATTCATGGTAGATTCGCACACAGCCCAATGCACGGCACCTCATTATGTGCGTTCTGCAGCTACAGTTGCTAAACTGTGATTGGACAATTGCTCTTCCTGGGAAGGGTTAGTAAATGTTTAACGTGATGTTTGTGAATCAACCACGTCAGAAGACATCTTCAATAAGTACATCAAAGGTTGGATAGATTGTTATTAGCCTTTTGCCCGTTTGGATCAGGAGTAAAAACCCACCGAAATCAAACTACCTCCATCATACAAAGCATCTGAGACACCCTCACTCACCTTGTACAGGTCTACAACCTTTTCATGTGGGACGTGGGGGAGGGTGGGCTCAAACTGGATGTGGCTTCCATCACAGTAATGCATATTTCACCAGTCAGCCGCCCGTTAAATATGACCATCCCCCTATTGATCACAAGTGCTTTTTGACTGGCCAGCCTTTATGACAAGGGTAAATCATGACCCAATTCCATTCCATTAGCAAAAGTACTTTTAAACAACGTCCTCAGCCATGGGATCTAAATAGACGCTGATTGGACACTATGAATCATTGCGTTGCTGACACGTGCACCCGTAAAGAAGTACTTTACCCGTATAGCTCATTAAAAGGGGAATGCACACTAAGGGAAGTGTTATGTGTGATTTAGTGGTAAAGCAGGCTTTTAAAGCGGTACCTTATGATGAGAGTACATGGAGACACCATCAGCGCTGGATGCAGATTTAGAGGCAACCAGCTGCTGCTGCTCCTCCACCCAGCGGCCCATTTCGGGGTTAGGCGGCTTGGGCCCCCTCCGTCTGAGGGTTTGAGGGGTCCTCTGAGGCGTCCTGGGGCTGTGGGGGCTGTGGGGGCAGTGGGGGCTGAGTGTGTGGCTGTGTGGTTGATGCACAGCGTCTCCATGCTTTGTTGTATCACTTAGTCCCAGCAGTGAGCCTGTGCTAAAGCTGGGTTCAAAGGGAGGCTTTGCCAATGACTGACCCCTGTTCAGAGCCAAGTGGACCGCCTCCTGTTTGAGCTGGTTCAGGTTCACACCGCAGGACCCACACTCGCCCTGCTCCCTCTCTCTGCCCCGTGACTCATTGAAGGAACGACTCTGGACGTGAAGGTTGTCGTGAAGAAACGTGGACAGGTCACTGGAGTCCTGCAAAATAACCAAAAGAGTAGTGGAAATATTTGTACATTTACTTAAGGTGTTTGAAGTAGTACCTGAAGGGAGCCTTTCATTGTGTTGCAACAAATTAGACTAACCTAATGGGATTAAAGACTCTTCTGGTGAACACCTAATAGCAAAGCTAATTTGATTTCTGGCCTGAGGATTACATGAATGTTCACTGGGCAAGTGGAGATGGAGTCGTGGGAAGAAACCATGAGCAATCAAAGCACTGAGCAAAGTAATCAAGGAGTCCGTTTCATTGATGAATGCAAAAAATGTTTATGTTTATATTTTAAATGTAATGAAACTTTAGAGTTTAATTTTTTTTACTGAAACTATGCTGTTGATCACCAATCCATTGAGGACAACTTGTAACCATGCACCTTTATTTGATGTTTCCTGAGAAACATAATAATTCCTGTGTTATAAATCAATTAAAACCACACAATATGAATTAGATTTGTTTTTACATTAATGAGTACTGCGTAGAATTGTGTATTGATAACATAATGAGGCTGTGTAACTTTAATAGACAGTTGTTATTTCTATAAGGAAGATCATATACAAATGTGATTTAGAAAATTCTGTTATTCAATTAAAGATTCCACCCATCCAACACAATGCCATTGATAATCCACCAAAGGATTGTATAAGCAAAGAAAGTCACTAACACTTCAAAAGATTAGAAATGTATTTGATATCAGGGGTAATATATCCCTATGCCTGTCCTGATAACTATATAGAAGCAATCGTTGGCAATGACAGCCTTCTCGGGCTACCTCCAACAATGCTCATTAAGTATGTATAAAAATAAGAAATCAACCAACTAAAAGCTATTAAAGTCATTAAAAGTGCATGTTAAAAATAAATAATATAATATTGTAATACTATATTATATATCAATTTCAGGTTTGAGTGTGTTGCATTTTCCAAATAAAAATGACGTCAGATTTATGAATACTGTACTGTATACTCTAGTAGCCAGATGGGCGACTGTACTTTCCATCTTAGCCAGACAGCGAGCCCATCCAAAAAGATGACGTTACAGAGCCTGGATGCTTTTGAAAAATCATGCTCCGATCAATAAACTTGCAAGGAGCTGGGCTGGCTTATCAAATTTCTTCTGACCATGTCTATGGCCACAAGATACCATCTTCTCTCCCACCCCCCTCCTCCTGTGTTATGCATGGCCTGTGGTCTCTCGCTAAAACATGATGCTAGCTGTGCCCCATCCCACTTAGGAGGACACAAATAAATAGTCTTCCCTCAATGGAGAGGACTGTGGAGAGGACACAGGGGTGTCGAGATGAAATATTCATGGCCATTTGGAAGCACTCACGCAGGAATGGCACTGGTTTACTTTGTCGATTGGAGTGTGTTTGATGGATGTTAGTGGTGACAAATGTACAGATGGGTGTATGTGTGCGTTCCTCAGAGGCAGGACTGACAACATTAACATTAAAACACCTTTTAACTGACTTAAAGAGGCCCTATTATGCTTTCTGTAGTGTGGTATATAGGTTTGTGTGCATGTAAATGGTCTGCAAAGACTGAAATCCCTGTGTTCCCTCCAGAGGGAGTTTCTCCCCCACACACTCCCCCCACCCTGCCTGAAACACTCCTTTGTTTACTTCCGTAACATAATGACATCACCATGTAACTCTCGCGCTTCTATTGGTTAGCGCTCCAACACATTGTATGTGATAGGCTAAGGGGCGGTACATCTTTAAGCGGTTAACCAATCACAACAAAGCAGGCCAGGTAACCAATCAGAGCAGACTGGGCTCTGGTTTCAGACAGAGGGTGAAAAGAGGTGCTGCAGCACAGGATGAGAAAAATAAAGAGCTGTTTTAACATTTAAGCATGGAGACATGTCACAGTAGAGACACAAAATACAAATATGAACCTGAAAATTAGTATAATATGGGTCGCCTTAGAACATGACTACAGAAAAGATGTTAAAGCCAAACAGAAACTGAAACTCTGGATTATTTCATTATGGATTTCTTTTTCTCAAGATAAATAAAAAACTGTTAGTTAAGGCCCCAACTTACAACATTCATATTGCCCATTTTGTCCTAACAATACTCATCCCTTAAAATGTACAATTCACTGTTGGAGCAGCATGAAAACCAGCAAATGTTCACTTTTTTATTAAAACATTTATTTAATTCTTAATCGATAAAAATGGCCGGTGATAATTGAAAAACTCTTAAGCTTTATATAAAAAAAGGAAAAATGTGAATCTTAGACATGAAATAGTGCAAGGTAAAATACACAATAAAATCTTTTTGTATTTGTTATTATATTGTATTAAAATTATATTTATATATTAAATACAATTATATTATATTATTTTATATTATATTATTTGATCGACTACTTTTCTTACTGTATAAGGGTGCTCTTTTTTTAAATATGGGGTGGGTAAAAATAAATATATAATGAATCAGTTTGTTTTAAGTCAATAAATATAACCTTATCATTATATTAACTGCATAAAAAATATCTAGTGAAATCGTTTCATTTGTTCAAATATTACCCTACACCACCACCTGCTGATACCTCCTTCCATGGGATGGCATTATGCAGCCTAAACATGACTTTATAACCGTTTTAACTTCTTTTTATCCTCTTATCAAGATCCCTATCAACCCTAAAGTATGCGGACTGATCTTAAGTGCATTTCTGCTCCACCTCATCCCTGAGCAGCTCCACCATCGCGGTTACTGACCTTGCTGGAGAAGTGATGGTGCACAGCCAGGCTCAGCGCCTGCTTCTTCAGAGCCACAAGGGTCGCGGAGCACTTCTCACAGCACGCAATTTTCCTATCGGACCTCCCAAAGCCGGGATACGCGGACATAGTGCCTCTGCATAGAGTCCCACTCGCGGAGGACATGGTACTCCTGATGCGGTCTCCAAAGCTTCCAGGCAGGGACTTGTAAGACGGGACAGCGTCCGATCGCTGGCACATATTCCGGTCTCCTCTGGACCCCCCGGCCCCCTCAGGAGGAGGACGCTCCTGGGGTTTAATGCTTGCAGAAAAGCAGTCGGGATCACAGTGATGCTGCACTTCTGAGCTCTGAGAAATAAATCACCATGAGAAGGATGTATGGGCTTTGGCAGAGGGGAATTACAAGTCAATCGATGCGTGGACAACTGTAGCCACACCCAAATGTTGTTTCATTATTAAATAAAACTCCATGAAGACCATGCACTGTTTTAAAATCCTTACTAATAATGTACCCAATGAAACGACTTACCCAGTGTGCTCCAGGAAATCTTTCTCCTCTTCCAGTTAGGGATGACATGACAACTTGTTAATATTTAAAAAGATATCCGAACAAAGGCAGAGTGCACTTTTACATGATGTAGCCGAAGATCCGTGGACAAGAAGCAAAAGTATTTCACTCATGGTAGGTTTGTATACAAAAATGACAAAGTAAGAGGCAGGAGGTGCTGTGTGTCTCAGAGGAGAGAGGACAGTGACAGAGAGGAGGGAGCGCACTGAAGAACCCTTCATGATTTCACTTGGATATGTATCATAACCTCCTCAGGGAGGCAGTAAAGAGCAACACTCAGGAACGAGCTGTTGCACAGTTTGTTTATGGAATTACCTCCATTTCAAAATGTAACTCCCTTGTAATCTCTCTAATGCAGTTACTTATGTAATAAATCAATCTTGCAACAGAATAGTAAAATACACTATATGCATGGACATGATGAGCCATCCAATCAGTTAGTAATCAATTCTAGGTATATCATATATATAGATTTTTATATTTTACGGTAAATAAAATATTCTATATATAAAACATATTGACTGTACATTTTTATTTTTGAAGCAGTAGAGTGAAAAAAATGGGGTCACTTGTGTAATATAGGGGAATGCTTTAGAAAAAAAACTGAATGGAACTATGCAAAACATACAACATCATGATAGTCATATTGTAGAATTAAGGTAGAAGTAGAACCATTCAATTAAAGTGTTATCTCCAGCAATGTAGTACTGCACTCGCATAAAGCTGACATCCTCGTGGATTCATCTTCTTATTACAGACACGTGCATTTCATAACATTCGGTCTATATGCTGTAAAATGTATTATCTCTTCGATTTACACACGGCATCTATTGCACATCTGTCCGTCCTGGGAGAGGGATCCCTCCTCTGTTGCTCTCCCTGAGGTTTCTCACATTTTTTCCCCTTAAACTGTGGGTTTTCTCTGGAAGTGTTTCCTTGTACGATGTGAGGGTCTAAGGATAGAGGGTGTCGTTTTCCTCATACTGATATTCTGAACAATCTGTTGTGTTTGCTGTAAAGTGTCTCTACTGTAGGCTATTTTTATTATATGTACAGCACTTTGGCTCGACCAAAAATCGTTTATAAATGTGCTATATAAATAAAACTTGATTTGATTTGATAAAGCTGAGGGACTAAGAGACAGGTAAATAGAACACAAATCCAAATTGATGCAGCAGAGGTCGAGATAAACGCACTTTAAAATCCCTAGTATAGATTTAAAACATATGACCATAACATTAACAGACTTGACATAGCTCAAAAGCCAGACAAAATTAATAGTTTTCACTAAATTAGTCAAATCAGTGGAGTATACCTTTAGATAAGTGTAGACTGTTTTCTTTTTTTAGATAAGGAAAGAGTGACAACATATCAAACAAGATAGTGTCTTTAGTGTCGCAAAGGGGCAGTTTTTTCTGCGTAAACGATAACTGATTAAATAATATATAAACATGCCAAAATATGTTATTTATTCATGGTATTTCCGTTGTACAGAATAGAGTGCTCATTCAAAATCAGGACGTAGGATAAAACAAATTAATGTGGGCCCATTTAGAAAAAATATATATATTAAAAATGATACAAATAAAGTGTTGCCTTTTCGTTTACTTCATTGGCTAGATGGTTTTTGATTTCTTATAGTTACATATAATTGTAAAATATGTTTTGATGTGAACAAATCAGCCAGTAGGCTATACACAGTTGTAACTTAAGATATTTACTCAATTAAAACGTTTTCATTCATCTTTTATATTTATATTTTCCCTTCAAAGACATTACTTTTAGAAGAGGTTTTCAAAACATGAATTATAGCATACAAGGACTTTTGTTCCAGGTATCTTATAGTGTAGGCTACCCTACATAACAGGCTATTGTTTATTTAATTACTGTACTATTATCTGGCTGGAAACACGACGCATGCGTATTTGTAACTGCTATTGGTAGTTTAATGCAGTGGGTTACGGTAAGTTATATTCCCACTTTTACTAATAGTGCAAATATAAAAGTAAAATCCTGGGTGTTTGCCCCACTTTCTTCCACATCAACGCTTCCTATTGGATTGGTTTTGTTATTGGGCCAACGACAGATGGTCGACGGGCTATATAACCACCAGGCCGCGCTGCTCTGTGGGTAATTACGGTAAGGGACGTCATCCGCCTCCCCCACACCCAGCCGCTCAGCTCTTTTGCCGGTTAAAGCTTGGTCGGACAGCGCGGTGCCATTTGGCGCAGTATTGAGCTTCATCTTTCGACAAAAGGCTTCCAGTTATTTATTCATAGTCATATTTGTGAATTTTATTAAATATATTTGCCTTTAAACATTCACAATGAGCTCAATTAACGTCAAAAAGCTGAAAGTGAACGAGCTGAAGGACGAGCTGAAAAAGCGTGATCTTTCCGACAAGGGTCTGAAGGCCGACCTAATGGACCGCCTGCAGGTCGCGCTGGACGAGGAGGCCCTCGGCGGAGATTCCCCGCTGGACCCAGAAGCTGTGGCGGTCGAGGGTTCCGGCCAGGCCGCCGACCATGAGGGCATGGGAGAGGAAGAAGAAGGCGAGGGCCCAATAGAAGAAAGCATGGAGGCCAACGAGGATGAGGAGGAGGAGGAAGAAGAAGAACCAGAACCGGAAAATGGAGGCAACGATGATGCCGTTGCCGAGGACGAAGAGATGGGTGAGGGTGAGGGGGAAGAGGACGAAGACGACGAGATGGATCCCATGCTCAAGGGTGATGTCGACGACATGGAGAAAATAGACACAGAGGATGGTGAGCCCGCGGACCAGACTGCAGAGGGTGAGTCGGCCGGGTTGGTTTGGAAAATGTGTCTGGCTGGATGGACTGTGGCTGGGTGTCGAGTTTTGCTATAGCGTTAATGCTACCGCGGTAGAGAGCCAACTGGGGATCATTACATATGAATGCGTTACCATACAACAGAGCGTCCATGTTGAGCTAGATTATATAAACTAGCAAGCGTTAGCATCAAACTGAAACCGTTAGCATGACATGCTAGTCTGACGTTAGCATCGGTCACCACCTTGGTTAGCTAACGTTCACTATTTTGTAACGTTAAGTTTCGATAGTCCGCCCACGAAGGTAAGTTTTAGCTTATTTGTAATAGTTCAGTGTCGGTAGAAACCTAAACTACGCTAATGAAGTCAGAATTAATATATTCATTTAACCTAGATTAGTGCGGCTTTTCGTTTTGCTCGGTTAGCGTGTTAGCTTGCCAGCTAACGTCATTTTCTTTGTGTCTGTGGTGCCGTGCTAACTAGCGGATTAGCTAGTTCAGGGGTTCCCATAATTAAGGTTGGCTACGAATGGGGTGGTACAGTGGAGATGCACCAATATGATGACTAAACGTTACTTTGTATAACCTGTTTCATAATGGCGTAACGTTAAAGCAGCATGTTTAAATATGTGACTGCTGCAGTGATTGTAGGGTGGCTTCGTCCGCCTCTAACTAGTCAGAACAATTGGGGAGTTTCAACAAAAACGTTACAAATTCAACTCAAATTACAAACTCCTTAGAAATAAACAGGGTGGCCTGCTGTGTAATGTATTAGCCTTCAGTAGAGCCGGGAACGCCTGGACTGTCTGACCCAGAGCTGTGCAGGAGATTGGGTAGGCACGTGGGTAGTTTGTCGGTGGTTCGAATAGAAAGTGTAGTCTTGTTGGATGAAGATAAAAATCTGAGTTTACGTGATTAGCCAACTAGGTTATTTAGGGCAAGATATGGGGGGAGGGGTCAACCCAGGGCTACATAGGTATTCACATTTCCTTGCATGATGCATTTGTCCCAGACAGCAGTAGACTTCTTTAGTTAAATTGCTGGATCCTATTGAGAAACACATATTCTAAGCCCTTTATTGCAGGCTTAATGTCCCTTTACTTTGCAGAGACTTGTTTTCCAGCCCCAGCAAACACTGTTCACAATGTTCATATCGACCAGCCTACATTGTAATTCTTATCTCTGGTCATTAGAGCTGTTACAATTTCTGATTGTGTTTTATTTAAGTGTAATCATGAGGTGTTTCCTCTTTATTTAATATTGATGATTATGGTCGACACTGTAACTAATGAACGGGCTTTGTGGGCCAGAACCCCACTGCCAGTCCGACCTCTCTCTCACAAAAAGGAACACCTCATTCTATATCTTTGTTCTATTTTCAAAGGGGATGCGGACAAAGACACGAATGCTGATCAGAAGAATAAGAAGGGTGTTAAGAGACGCCGGGAGGAACATGGAAGGGGCTACTTTGAATTTATTGAAGAGAACAAATACAGCTGGTAAGGATGGGACAGAGCAAAAATGGCCTTCAGCATCCCTGAAGCGCCATCTATAGCTTTGTTGAACTGTATTGGCTTTAAGTGCCAATGCACATATAACTAGCATGAGGAAAACCCTCATTTATATATATTTATAACCTTACTTTCACCTGTTTTTGAGGGTCATCCCTGACTACTTTAAGAGCCTTACCTTTACAGTGCCCACTCACATGTGACTGCATTCTGTAGCAGAAGTGCAACTATCAAGTCTCTCTGAATTTCCACATTTGTTCCTCATGCCACTTATTGTTTTGGAAAGCCCATGGTGTGCTGAAGGTGAATCAAAGCTGCTCAAAGAGAACCCAGAGGAAAGTAGCAGAAGGGGGGGGTGGAGAGGAATAGCTCAGGGGCATGGGAGGAGGGGTCCACTGCTGCAGGGTAGCACACAAGGATGTAGCAAATTCCCCAAACGTCCACAGAGGAGCTCACTATTGACCGTCCATCGTTTTTGCCTCGCAATGGTCTTTACATTTTTCCGTTTTGTTTTTTATTTCACTGGTTGTATGACGTCAAAATGCTATCTCTGTCTCATGTCTTGTGTGTATGTTCTCATGGTGTGGATGCCTGTGTTTGCAAAGCTTGTTTCTATCCCCCCGCGCAGGTGACATCATGCATGGGTAGTGGTGAGTGGATGTGTGTGCATACATGTACCGACTTCTTAGTCAGTGTTTTGTTTTCATTGCGCTGTTCACACAATAAGGATAAACCGACCAGAATCAAATTTAAGACCAATTTTAATACATTTTATCAAAAGCCTGACTTATAATACATGTTACTTCCACCAGATTTGATAACATATGATGGGTTTGCTGCCTTTTGTGGTGCCCACCCCTGACAACATGTGTCTATTAAACTCTGTTAAAAAAAAAAAACAGCTCCATCATCACATTTCCCCTAACAACTGTTACTTTTTCACATCTACCCTATTTGAAGCCATGGGGTCTATAGAGCAGCAGCAGCCGTTGTTGGAGCCACTAGCTCCCCCCCCCCCCCCCAATCCATGACAGATGCAAAGGAATGCACTAAATCTATATCTTCCTTCTAAAAACACAACTTCACTGGAATTGCTTAAGCCTCAGTATAATGTTTATTTTTCAACAATTATTACTATTTAGTCTTGAAATGAAGAGATGTTGGTACCTATTCTCATGCTACAGAGTTGGTAAGTTGCTGTAGTTCTTGTGATACTTTGATTACTCGTTTTAAGCAGTCAATCATGGTGGAAACTCAAAACAGTGACTTGGTCTTGATCTTTTTGATCTTCCACTTAAGGCAAGTTAAATATAACCGTACCTTCTATCAGCAGTCCTGGAGATCATAAAATCCCATCTGAAAGGGGAGATTTTTTATTTTTTATTATCAGCTTCACCAATGGGTGCATTGCATTCAAGGGCTAGCAGGGATGCTTTTCTCTCATTTTAGATTTCGCTGGGTAAGGTAAGTGTTGTCTGGCCAATCACACAGCTGACAATATCCTGATAAAACTTTGGAGGCTCGCTTGTCCTATTTACTCTTTCTATTTTGTATTGTTCCCCCTAGTCTGTCTTTCCTCCACAAATATTTTTCGGCAAGTGGTACCCAAGGCCTCTATATGTTCCATGTAGCTGCACTGGCACGTGAATCTTCTTATTGACATGTTGGCATATCTTTTCAGGGCCTCATTCAAGTCTCCCGTGCCACCCCTTGAGGAGGAAGATGAGGAGTTTGATGACACCAAAGTCTGTCTGGATACCTGTGAGTGATTTTAAATGTGGATAATAACTCAATGTAAAGAAATATCTCAAGGAAGTTTTATGAATTCAAACACCTGTCCAAGAAGACATGACAATTAGCAGGAACTATTGTGTTAATACCGACTGTCCTTTTTGTTGTGTTCCAGACAACTGCGACCTGCACTTTAAGGTGTCGCGGGACCGTTACAGCGCCTCATCTCTCACCATGGAGAGTTTTGCCTACCTCTGGTCTGGAGGCAAGGCCACCTATGGCATGAACAAAGGCAAAGCCTGCTTTGAGATTAAGGTACAGTTACAAAGCTGATGTATTCCACACTGTTCACACAATTGTGTGTTTACATTGTGAAGAATTAACCTTTCCCTGCCATGTGAACCATAACATCTCTGAAGGGGTTGAGGCTTATGTAGACGGTTAAACAATCGTTACAAATATGTGTAAAATGTTTTTAATAAATCTACTCGTTGAACAAGCGAAACATATCCTGATATAATTGTGTTTTTCTTCATGTCAACAGATTGCAGAGAAAATCCCTGTGAAGCACATCTCCAGCAAGAACATGGAGATTCACGATGTCCAGGTCGGCTGGTCCCTGTCTACTGGCACCCTACTTCTTGGTATGTTTTTCAATCCGTTATTCAGTAGTCAGGCTGTTGTAGAGCTAATTGTTATGTCTATAGTGATCTGGCAATCATGGATTATATCATTGATTTGATCCACAAAATGGTCACTAAGCCAATGCAGCCATTTGGTATAACTCATTCATGCAGAATATAGAAGAGCTCAATATAAAACATTATCTTGGTGGGACTTAACGGTGCATTTATTCATTGCAAGAGGAAAAAAATGACAACTGTAAGGAATTCATGCATGTCAGCCATATAAAACTTAGAAGCAGGAGGCTGATGTGATCCTGCATGAAATGGCAGTCTGTCCGGAGAGGTCCCTCTGGTGGTTCACAAGCAGCATGACATGCTAATGTAAAATGGCTCCAGCTCTGGCTGCATAATATAATGGTCTTTGGCCGATGTCCAACATCAATGAATCTGAGTAACTGGGATATTTAGTTAATTCAGGTCATCTGCTGTCGCAAGATATTTTTAAGAATTGTGTCCTTCACTTAATTTTCAGGCGAGGAGGAACATTCTTATGCATACTCTGGGAAAGCCAAGAAGACCACCAACTGTGTGACCGAGGACTTTGGAGAAACCTATGAGGAGAATGACGTCATCTGCTGCCTCATTGTAAGACATAATGCTATCCTAATAACTAATTAAAACTGATAGAAACCAAGCAAGAGCAGGATAAGAAAGACACCAACATTCACACTTGGATTTATATGAATGCATTCTTTCCTTAGGACTTTGAGGGAGATGAGGTGGTGCTGTCCTGTTCTAAGAATGGCGGGGAGCCAGCTGTTGCTTTCCAGGTCAACAAGGACTCTCTGAGCGGCCAGGCCCTCTTCCCACACGTCATCTGCCATAACTGTGCTGTGGAGTTCAACTTCGGCCAGATGGAGACTCCGTACTTCCCCCAGCCCCAGGGCTACACCTTCCTGCAGCAGATCCCAGTGGACGACCGTGTCCGGGGGCTCAAGGGCCCACAGACCAAAGCTGACTGCGAGGTAAGCTTAGGAATGAGTAGATGCTATTTCAATTTGTCATGCACTGACCCTTAAAACTATAATATTCAGCAGAGTTTGATCTTAATTGTCCTTTCTCTTCATGTCACATAGATCATAGTGATGGTCGGCCTGCCAGGCTCAGGGAAGACCACATGGGTGAAGAACCACGTCCAGGAGAACCCTGGGAAATACTACATCCTGGGCAGTGACACTATTGTGGACAAGATGATGGTCAGTACTGATAACTCTGGGAATCCTGTGTCGTGCTCTCTATCTCCTACTACGTTACGTTTTGAAATCTAATTTATCCGGTCATTTTCTACAGATCAACAGTCTGAAACGCCAGTCAAAGGACATCACAAAGCTGAGCGCCATTTCCCAGAGAGCACCACTTTTCCTGGGAAAGTTTATTGAGATTGCTGCCCGCAAGAAGAGAAACTACATTCTGGATCATGTAAGTGGCTTGCAATGAATCACAGCTGATTGTTGCCAATATAAAATACATAAGAGTGTACTTGTTATCTTAAATCACAGTATAATTGATCCTCTTCCCCCCCCCCCCCAGACTAACCTGTCTGCCCCGGGCCAGAAGAGGAAGATGTGCTTGTTTGCGGGCTTCCAGCGCAAGGCTGTGGTGGTCTGCCCTTCTGATGAGGACTACAAGGAGAGGGTCCAGAAGAAGGTGGAGAGCGACGGCAAAGAAGTGCCCGAGCACGCCCTCTTTAAAATGAAAGGTATAGAAGATGTTTCAGCCATAAAGCCAAAGTAGTAGTACTAAGTCTCTTTCCTTTCTTGTCAGATTCGGGTGTAGTAATGTTCGGTTTGTTTTCCTTCCATGACAGGCTTCTACTCGCTGCCGGGGGAGGGAGAGAGCTTCAATGACGTTGTCTTCGCCGAGCTGCAGAAGGAGGAGGCCGGGAAGCTGCTGGAGCAGTACAAGGAAGAGAGCAAGACTGCCCTGCCCGCTGAAAAGAAACCCAACCAGGGAAGCACAACACCAAAAAGGGGAGGTGGTCTGCGTGGAGGCGGACGCGGGGGCGGTGGCAAGAACCAGTTTGGCCGTGGAAGTGGACCTGGACCGAGAGGCAGCAGCCGCGGAGGCTTCCAGAACAGAGGCAACTTCAGAGGAGGTAAACTGACATTTTGGGATGTAATGCCATTATTTTTGCAAAGAAATCATTATTGTAGTCATGCTAACTTTTCCAATTTCCTCTGTAGCTCCCGGCCCTCGTGGAGGCTTCAACCGCCCACCCCGCGGCTTCCTGCCTCCCCCCACCTTCAGGGGAGGCTTCCATAACCGTGGAAACTTCAACAGGGGCGGCGGCCCTATTCCTAGTCTGGGCGGATCCCCTCGTGGCGGACCAATGAGAAACATGGGACCTAGAGGCGGACCCATGAACAGAGGTGGCCCAATGAACAGAGGCAACATGAGCAGAGGGGGTGGAGCCAACATGCACCGTGGAGGGGCCCGGGGCCACCACAACCAGGTGGGTTTGATACCGACTCGTACATCCTTACAGCACGTGGTTTGGGTTTCTAACAGAAATGTTTCTAAAAATGTCCTTATTTTTATTGTAGCAGTTCCAGCCGAGAGGTGGTAACCGCGGCAACTACGGCAATTTTGGAAACAAGAATGGCAACTTTGGTGGCAACAGGAACGGCGGCAACTTTGGTGGCAACAGGAACGGCATGGACAAGGCCCAGGCCTTCAACCAGAGCTGGCAGCAAGGGGTCAGTATTTGGAGCATTTAAAAATCGTTGTTGTGCACATCACAAGACTTCTAACGCCGTCAGTGCTCAATACATAAGCAAATCGGGCCCATATTTGACTAGGTTAATGTGAATATTAAAAAAGGTCCAGTCGAATATTGTCACCACAAGCACATGGAGCATAGCTGGAGAGCTCTTTTTTTAAAGAAAGATAATAACTACATTGGTGTTCTCAGTGAAAAATACTAAGTGACATTATCCATATTGAAAAATATAATTGTGTTCGGATGGAAACAATCTCATTATACCCCAACAGTGTTATATGATGGTACTGTGTGTATACGTCAATATTACCGTAACATCTGTACTAAAAGTGCAAAACATTTTCCACACCCAAGGAGTTTTTCAATAAGTAGATCTGAAAACGTATCTTACTTTTTTGTAATATACATATGATTGAGTGTACATACCCATAATAAACGTGTCATCTCTTGTGTGTCCTGTGCAGTTCTGGAACCAGAAGCCCTGGAGCCAGCAGTACCAGCCTGGATATTACTAAGACACTTGTAACGGACTGGTGGCCCACACTAAGATCCACCTCAAGCCACGGAACATCCCTCCACCCGCTTTTTCAGATTTTCTTTTCCTAGAACCCCATTTTTAATAACTTAAAAAAAAATAACGATTTACCGTGATATGGAGCACCAACATTCCACATCAGGGAGGAGACGTCATCCTGAGTGTAATTGGGGCTATATATATATCTACGAACACATGTACTACTTGGGTTTCCCCAAATAATTCGTTTTCTTTTTCGTTGTACATTTCCTTTTTTCACCACTTTTAAATGACGTGCTTTTAAAGAAATCTGTTTGTAATATCAGGAACCAGAAACATTTGGCTAGCCCGGCAGATGTTGATCAAGGTTTTTTTTTTTTCAGGGTTGTGTATTTTTATCTGTGCTGTGATTTTTATTTGTTTTGCTTTTTTATTACAAATTGTAAATATAATTTTTTTTTTTGCATAGTTTGTATGAGAAGGAACCTTGGCTTATTAGAGAGAAGCATGGTAGCTGCATATATTGTTAGTCCACTGTCAATCAGTTCAACTGAAGTAACAGATGACTTGTCTTTTGTTCCCAGTATCAAACCTGTAACCTAAACTCCATAGATCTACAATAAACAACTCGTTGGCTTTTTTACATTCTTCCTGGCTATTGACTTTTGATTCAGTTCAAAGGTGTGTAAAAGACCTTTGAGTGGGCGGAGTCCTAGTTTGTTACTTCAAACAAGAAGGACACGCCTCCAGTTACGCCTCATTAGCAAAGTATTCCCTTCAAGTGTGTCTTTGATACCATGTAGCTATTCTAATGTACATTGCTTTGAGACAGTGTTTCGGCCAAGCCATTTTAAGGATCTAAGTAAGCCATTTTGTACAACATTTCTCTTTTTAAATTTGTGTTTAAAAGTATTTATTCTTAGAAAATGGAGCCCTTGATTCTCAGGTTTATCAAAGGGTCCTTTAGTGCAGTAGACTTCTGAAAAACAGCTAGCACAGATCAACTCATTCCAAATCAGAACCACAATTTATGATTGAAACGACACCACTATTTAACATGTTTCTGAGAGTTCGGCACAAATGGAGTGAAAAGCAGGCAGGGTTACTCATGTTCACCAGCAAACCTAAAGGGCTGCACCATGACAACACCACCATGATGGTAAGGGAAGACTTTTTTCAACTTAAAGGCATTTTTTTTTTGAATTTAGGTTCGTCTAAGTGACTGTGGCCCCCCGCAATAATGGCAGCTCCTCATCCAACAGCTCATAAAATGTCCCGGCACATTTTCCCTGGCAGAGGACGCCCTGCCTGACCCTGCAACATCAGAACTGGGAAACCTGATCTGTGTTTCTAATGTTTACCTCCATGTGTTATTAACAAACATCTAAATACATCTCAGCCATGCACGAATGTTCATTAATGGGCTTGGAGTAATAACTGTATTGTGATAACAAAAGTGTTAGTTTGCCTAAATAACTGCGGTGTGATGAATTGTCCGCTAAATTTAAATGTGTGGAGAGTTTTACTCCTTTTATTGTACTTGATACATAAAATCTAGCAGAATGCAAGCTTTGAGTTTACAGTATAACACGACAGACACTATATTTTTATCGCTTTATGTTGCAGGTTGTATATCGGGTCTTTTATTATTAAACCCACAATGTAAAAGCTTTGGGACATTTTTCAGATTTGTTGTCTTTTCTATCTTACGGTTTTTTGATATTTGTGTTAAAAGAATTTGGGACTGTATTTTTTTTTTATTTGTCTCAACTCTATTAAAGTTTAAGAAGCTGGTATATGACTGTGTGGTTTGTTACACTAAAACACATTTAACTCCCTCGGAAGATTACAGCTTTCATTTCATGTAGCTGTTTGTGAAGCCGATAAACAGAATAAAAAAAGATTTAATCTAATTAAAAAATACTTTGAATTGAGTTTGCATGTATTTAGTAGATGGGGAAGAAGAACTGTGCAATTTAAAGTGACAATACCAAATTGTAAAAATTCTCTATAGTATTTTTAAAAAACATTTACATTTCACTTAGGTAAGTGCAAACATTTGGTACTGTATGCATATTTGCCCACTTTGGAATCCTAATAAATGACTGGATTATAATTATTGATGCATTCATATATTCATCACAGCTGGTAAGGTGTCATTTTAATAACTATACTGCTGTTGGATATCCTAAACTAAAATGTTTATTCATTGGTTAATATACATTTTGTATTAGCTAATAATCAGAATCTGTAATGTAACTAAAGTTGGCAAAGGTAGTGATGTAAAAAATACAATACAGGCTTTTGAAATGTAATAGAGTAGAAGTATAAAGTAGCATACAATGAAAATACCCAGGTAAAGTACCTTTTTAACTAAGGTACTTGAGTAATGTGCTTCATTACATTCCACCACTTGTATGCACCTCTCGCAGAAACTACAGCCCTAAATATGTGTGAAATGTCAACAATCTTGTAGACGATTTTGATGTTGTCCTTAAACCAGCGTTTCTCAAAGTGTGGGGCGCGCCCCACTGGTGGGGCGCAGAGATGTGATAGGTGGGTCGCGAATGGACGCGATGAACGGGAGATTATTATTATTTTTTAAATACATTTTTTGGACCTCAGGCCGGAATCGAACCTTAGTCCTCGCGGGCGGTAGTGGACTGTTACAGCCGGAGACTCGCAACGGGTGTTTGCGGAGGCGGATGCGGTACCGGCCCTGTGAAAGTCCACCTATGCCAGAGCCAGCGGCCCACCGAAGGCAGCAGCCACACACACACACACACACACACACACACACGTTGCAGTCGGGAAGAAATGTGGAGCGGCACCTCACCACTTCATAATAAAGGAGTTTAACCGTGACACTTTTCGAAATCCCGTTTGTGTCCCCCACTTTACAAATATGTTTATTATTATTTTTTAACGCAAGCCGTCATCGCCACGGAGGACCACACAGCTTCTGTGAGCGAGCGAGCGAAACAGAGAGAGAAAGTGAGAGAGCACACCTTTATCTATTTAATATATTGTAAAAAATAAAGTAAGAAATCATTCCAATGTGTGCTATAGGCAGGGTTAGGTTGTAATGGAATACATGTAACGGCGTTAAATGTATTCAGCTGGCGTTACATTTGAAAAACGAGTAATCTGATTACAGTTACTTTCGTAAACCTGAAGTGAATACATTTTGGAATACTTATTGGAATTATTGGTGGAAAAGTTTCCTCACAAAATGTAATATTCATTACCGGCAGAACTGTGTGCACACTGCACAGCGCTGCAGCGTGTCTGTGAGCGAGAGAGAGATGCAGCGTGTCTGTGAGGCCCCGCCCCCGCACGCAGATGAGAGAGAGAGATCTCTTTTAAAATATATTGAAAGTTAGAAACGGAGATGGTTAGATAAAATGTGCAAGATAACGTTTATGTAGCATTTCTTTATTGTCGAAATGATGACATTTATAATGGGATCAAATCAAAGTGAATGGAAACAGTTTTAAAAGTTATTACATCGTTTCAGATAATAAATAAGATAATTCATTCTATTTAGGGGCGCCTTTCAAAGCACCCAAGGACACCTTACAATTCATAACATATTCCAAGGAAAGGTTTTAAGACAGTACAAAGAATGCAGTCCGGGTGATGTTTTTTTTGTGGGGTGCAGATGAGAGGGGGCTGTCCAGAATGACACCAAGATGTTGTGTTTGAGTTCTTGATAATGGAAAAAGAAAAAGTATTCTAAAAGTCATCTGAATAAGTTCGGATTACTTTCAGAGCCATGTATTCAGTATTCAGTAACTGATTACATTTACAAAGTAACCCTCCCAACCCTGAGTATAGGACAGTAAAAATAGAAAAAACAGTTTAAAAGGGGAGTGATTAGTAAAATATGCATTCATAGAAATAAAGAATGCTAACTAGTTAACATAAGATAAGAATAAACCAGTTTAAAGGATTTGTTATTGGTTGTGATCATATTCTAAAGATGTTTGGATTATTGAAAAGCATACAGCTCCCTTTCGTCTGAGGTGTGGACCCACCTAGAGGAGGTGAGGTCCCCCCTAGAGGAGGTGAGGTCCCCCCTAGAGGAGGTGCGGACCCCCCTAGAGTAGGTGAGGTCCCCCCTGGAGGATGTGAGGTCAACCCCCAAATAAAGCAGGTTCAAATAATTAAATTGCATACATGTTCTTTTAGTAAACACTGAAAACGGGTCCCACAGACCCAAACAGCACACAAAGGTTAAAGGTCAGCATATAATAATGTTAAAATGTGCTAAATATATACACTGCAAAAAACAAAAAAAAGAGGAGTAAAAGTAGCACAAGACAGGTGGGGCTTGAAAAGGCCCACCTGTTCAAAGTTTGAGAACCACTGCCTTAAGCAATGACTGTTAAGTCGCTGCTATGCTCAGATGAAAATGTGTCACGAATGCAGGTATCATGCAGTTAACAAATTGTCCTTTTTACTGCATTAATTTTTCAGACTTATGAGATGGAAGGTCAATATTGGTATGTCCACTACTTTGGTATAGACCAAAATATCACAACAAGTACTGGATATATTACCATGAGATTTTAACATTGAATGTACGCAGAGAATGAAGCCCAATGCCTTCTTATAGCGCAATCATGAGGATAAAATGTGTGGTTCAGCTTAAAATATCTTGACTACTGGATAATGTAATGACCTTGGTGTCTTTGACTTACTCAGCCTCTTTTAGTTTTTTTTTTAAAGATGTTGACCACTTTTGGATAGATTAAGTATGAACTTTGGTTTGGACATTCATGGTCCCCAGAGGATACATTGTTATAGTTTGAACCTCTTGTGTTTGACCGGCTTCATCATCAGGTCAATTTGTATCTGGTTCCTGATCAAATATCTGCTTAACCAATTACATTGTGCTTGATGCAAATTAGCAAATGTTTGCATGCTAACATGCTAAACTAAGAGGGCAAACATATACACCTAGGGTTGCCAACCGTCCCGTATTTGAGCCAAAAGGGCCGTGTTTGTCCCGGACTCCCGTGTAAAGGGAAAAATAAAAAATATGTTTCTGTTTGCACGCAATGCAGTGTGTCTGGCTGCGTGCCTGTGTGCGAAGGGCGCTAGATCTAGGGGTAGGGGTAGGGGTAGGGTTAGGGTTAGGGGTAGGGTTAGGGTAATGTTGTGAATCGAATGGCCCATGGTGGTGGTGGGGTTATGGTATGGACAGGCGTATGTAATGGACGACGAACACAGGCCACTCGATTCACAACATTACCCTAACCCTAACCCTAACCCTACACCTAACCCTACCCCTACCCCTCACACCAGATACTGCCTGGTTTTCGGACCCCCCCAATAAAGCAAAACTGCATGTTTCAGAGTGGCCTTTTATTGTGGCCAGCTTAAGGCACACCTGTGCAATAATCATGCTGTCTAATCAGCATCTTGATATGCCACACCTGTGAGGTGGGATGGATTATCTCGGCAAAGGAGAAGTGCTCACTATCACAGATTTTTTCAGATTTGAGAACAATATTTGAGAGAAATTATTATTTTGTGTAAATAGAAAATGTTTTAGATCTTTGAGTTCATCTCATGAAAAATGGGAGCAAAAACAAAAGTGTTGCGTTTATATTTTTGTTCAGTGTAAATCCGCCAGAAACCCGAAAATCGTCACAGGGGACACCACATTGCTCCATTTCTGGAAGTTGCCAACCCTATATACACCTGATAAACATCCAGGCTGATGTTAGCATTTAAGCTAAAAGTTGACTTTCTCGTTGTCACTGTCCCGGTAAAGCATCATGACTACTGTTGTTGTCTGTCTCTAGATGTTTAGCCTCTGAAGCTCATGCTCCTTCAGGGCAGGGCCTGTTCAGGGCAGATTCACAGATTCTTTTCAAAACCGAAAATGTCCATACGGGGGCAAACTACAGAACGTTGTCCATTTTGTATTGGCCCTCAGCAAATTCAAAAAGTATGCTTTTCTTATATTGTACTTCTTAAATATTCTGTATTAATCATAATATTACATAGTAGCATTCATGTGTCAATAAGCCCACTTTTCAAATGATTTCAGTAAATTCAATTCATTTTCTAACTAATCTTGGTTGATAGAAAAAGCCCAATAACTTATTTGCATGATAGCTTGAAATATGCCCTTCATATTTCCCCTTATTATAAGCAATCTGAGGCTCCTTTTTTAGAGAAGTAGCTGCCAAATCTTTATGTTATAAAATAAATGAAACCCTATGTAAAGCTGTGACTGTTTGTTTTCTCAAAGCATATTCAAGTATCAAACATTATTTACCTGCATTTTATTTTGCTTACTTATAACTTAACGTATGGCAATATACCTCACTTCTAGCTTGTGGCCCAGCTCTTTGTGTGTTTTTCTATATGTGGCCCTCATTGAAAAAACGTTTACACCCCTGATCTAGACTGTTCTTGTCTGAGTTGCAGAGTGTCAGAGATATCAGACAAATATCTGTCTCCTTTCTACTATTATGGAACTAGATGGCATTTGGTGCTCAAATCACAAAAATAAAATACATTTGAAAAACTCTATGTCTCTTTTGAGAGATCATGACCGATTAGCCATACCACACACCTGGTTGAATAGTTTTATAGGAGCTACTTTCTTTCTACCAAACTACAACAACCAACTATATTACAGCGCAGAAGGAATCATGCTCCTACCCTTAAGTGTGAGGCTTCTAAAAACGAGATGTAAACATTAATAAATTCCTCTCTGGCTGAGCTGTAGCTAGCTAGGTGATTAGATAGAAGCTTTCTTCAGCGCAGTGATACGGTTGACATGCTTAGTTTGGTAGGATAAAATGGTTTCGACATACTACTTCCAACATGATCTGTGGAAATAAATTGGGTCATGGTTTCTGTAAAGAGACATTGCTGTAGCGTGTAAAATGTATATTTTTGCCGCGTGGAGCACCAAAAGGTCGGTGCCATTTAGCTTCATTATATTGGAGACAAGACTTTTCTTTATGGCCAATATCTTAACACTAACTACCTGCACCAAATCACACTAAATTGATAGCACTTCAGGTACGATTTCTTTCAAATGTAATGTAAAAAACTCCTCTACAACTAATCAGTAATGCCAGCTAGCTGGGTAAACGTACACTTTCTTCTGCGCAGTGATATGGTTAATGGGCATAGTTGGTAGAAAGAAAGTAGATCCTTCATAAAACTACTTACAACATGGTCTGTTGATTCTGTTTGAGTAACTGGGTCATGGTTAATGTAAAGACATATTGCTGTAGCACATTTAAATTGTATTTTTGGGCGAATTGAGCACCACAAGCTTAGTGCCATCTAGTTTCATTATATTGGAGAGAAGGCTTTATCTTTATGGCCGATATCCTCGCACTTGACCACTCGTACCAAAACAAACACGATTATTTAATAGGTACGATTTTTTTTACCGCAAGATGTAAACATTAAAACATCCTCCACAACTGAGCTGTAACGCTAGCTAGCTGAGAAGTTAGACGCTTTCTTCTTCGGTGATACAGTTGAAGGGTGTATTTTGGTAGAGACAAAGTAGTTATTTCATAAAAGGTCTAAAGATTATTTTTGAGTACCTGGATCATGATTTATTTTATGACACATTGCCATAGAATATTTGAAATGTATTTTTTTGCCGCTGTGAGCACCACACGATAAGTGCCATCTAGCTCCATTATATTGGAGACATGGCTTTATCATGGCCAATATCTTAACACTTGACGACTCACACCAAAACACACTGAATTGATAGCACTACAGGAGCAAAATGTTGCCCGCAAGATGTATAAATAAAAAAATCCTCCACAACTAAGCAGTAATGCTAGCTAGCTTGGTAAAAGAACACTTTCTTCTGTGCAGTGATGTGGTTGATGGGCGTAGTTGGTCAAATAAAGTAGTTCCTTCATAAAACTACTTCCAACATGGTCTGTGGATTATTTTGAGTAACTGTGTAATCATTTCTAGTATTTTAAATGTATATTGTTGGCGCTTTGAGCACCACCCGCTAACTGCCATATTTCCATTGTATTGAGGGGAAATCTTTACGGCCGATATCTCAACCCTCTACAGCTCAAACCCAAACAATCTAAATTGATAAATAGCACTGCAGGTGAGATTAGTTGTTTTTTTGTTGATCAGTGTCAAAAAGTATGTTCGATCTGCTTTGAATTCATGTTGTAAAAACGTTCAAAGGGGGTGAATAATTTTGTTAAGAGCAGCAGTAAGTGTGACGCCCCTTCTTCACAGCACCACCTGTGTCTCTTCTACGCTTCCTGGTGTTGCTGGAGGTACTTCCCTCCCAGACAGACAGCTGCTTGTCTTTGGCAGGGCCGCATGTTTATCTCCATTAGCAGCATATTAGTGAATGACAAGACCCCCCACTCAGACGGCAAACAGTGTGTTAGGTATTGGCCCTGATTAGCAACTTTTGGCCCGGTCTAAGCCTGATGTAAACACCCCACTCTAGTTTAATGCGAATTGACTTCATATTTCTCTGTATGTGGCCGTGTACCTCCTTCCCACAGCAAATAAAGCATTACAAGTGGGTTTGTCAACAACAGTGTGCCCTCAGTGAAGCAAATGTTATAAGTCATTAGGCAAATGATTTGCTCTGCTCCACAATTTCCTATAAGTGTAAATGAAGAGGTGGCAGGGGCAGGCTGTATGTAACTGCATGTGAATGTGTTCATGAATGTGAATGGGCCCAGACAGCCGACAGCAGGGAAGAGGAGGAAGAGCGGAATGTGAAAGAAAATATTTTATTTTTCCAAACATAAACTCATCCATATTATGTACAGCTTGAAAATATAACGCATCAGACAGAATTGGATGGATTGCTGGCAGATTCCACACAAATTCTCATACAAATTTGAATAAAAAAGATATAAAAATGTACAAAATATATAAAAGTGCTTGTGGAAGGGGAGGGTTTAAATGGCAGCGGGACTGCCTGTTGTGTGTGAAACTCCCATTTAATGTCCATTTAAATAGAAAGTACTAGACGTGTTGTTAGAAACCATTAAATACATCAACACACTGATGAAGAAAAACACTATAATAATCCTATTCCCAGCAGTCTGTGTTTATAGGAGTACTACAACTGTTTTCCGTGACATCATACTACGGAGACATTGTCCATGGCGCAGGCACACTTCTCCACGATCATGTTGGGGAACTCGGCCACTTCTATCTCAGTGTAGTCGCCCTTCTTCACCAGGTACATGATGGGTAACGGGGCGCTATCTGACGCTGTGCACCGCCTCTCCCCGTAGCCGTAGTTGCGTTTGGGTTGTTTGCAGCCCCCGGTGCACCTGAAGGCTTGGTAACCTGCCGGCTCGATGATCCAGTACTGCGTCCAGGTGAGGGCGCGGAAGTTGATGAAGTACTTATCCCTGCAGCAGGAGTCTTTGTTTTGGTTCATGTCGCAGTCACCGCGAGAACTGAAGAAGAAAAGACAAAAAAAGTTAGATCACAAGTCCCAAGTGTTCTTTTTTTCAGGAGGCCCTGAATGTCTTAGCTACACCCCTGCTGCCTGCGACTAACTGATAATGGTACTTATTTCAACCGATTTAAAGTACAAATATGTGAATACACTTCAAATAATGCGATTTTTTGTATTTTCTTGGTAAGTAATTTTCGATGTATAGCTAAAGATTAAATAAATACAATTTTGCTATTTTATTTGGAAGTAGGTTTTCACATGAAAGGAACTTTACTCTGTTGTATAGGTGATGACATAAACCTATTAAAAATATATAAAATATATTTAAATTACCCAAAATATTTCTCAAAACCCTGAGAATGAGTACACTGACGCCCCTTTGACACACCACGACAAATCCGCTAATGCAAATGTTGACAGGTAAAGATGAAGGATATGGGCTAATTGTCACACTGACACAATATCCTGTATATCAAAAGCTCGCGCCCTTACCCGTATTCTTCGAGGTTCAGTGTGTAGAGGATGAGCTCGGGCTTCCCCAAGGTGTTGTCCGTCTGCTCCTGGGTGGTAAAGCGCACACTCTTGGCCATCTCTGCCGCGTAGCTGCCAGGTCTCTCGCCCTCGATCCACACCTCCAGGTACATAGGTGTTTTCTGTTGCATCTTGGACCAATAGTGCACCGCCTGCGTCACATCAAAGCTCTTCCAGCCTGTCTCGTGAATGGGGATCAACCTGTGAACACGACAGATAAGGGCGATTAATTAAATGATACAATTGAATTATTATTAAGATAACCCACTGAGAGACGGATTGCTCTACACGTCACGGTGAGAGAAATGACCCCTTACCGTGAGTCTACCAGCGACGTCCGGTTGGATCCGTTGGGCAACACCTCCACCCAGTAGATGCTGACCCGGGCGTTGTTGACGGGCCGGTGGTTCTTCCTCTCCACCGCGAAGCGTTTATGGTAAGAGGCCCGCTGGTAGAGCTTCAGCTCAGCCATGGTCACCTCGCTGTTATCCGGAATCCTCGACTCCATGTCGAACACAATGCTTTGCCGAGTGGTGTCAGAATACACAAACTCCCCAGAAATATCTAAAACAAAAAACATTGTAAGTGTTAAAGTTGATACTTCCACTCAAGTTGCTTAAAAGTAATGTTTGGTAAAGGGAGCTTGGTGCGTAAAATAATGATGGCTCGCTATTACGCACGGAAGTAAATGTTTTAACTATTGTCAAAGCTTTTTATACACATTCATACATATTACATGTGAAGTATTTTTGAATGGTAAAACTTCTTACCAGCATTGCCAGGGATTCCCCTCAGGATGCCAGCCAGGCTGGGCAGAGATCTGCGTCTCCTGCTGTGGTGCATCTTCAGCATAGTCGTGTACTTATTTCTGATATGCGCCGGAATAACCAGATTCTCCAAATCCCTTTTATGGATTTTAGGAACTTCATCCAAGCCAAGTTTCTGCAGCAGCGCGTCCTTCATATCCTGGTGCGTAAAAGCCTTGGAGAGCCCGAAGAGAGCGGTGCAAAGAACACAAGCGCGGAGGAAATCCATGAGTGAAAACGTTCTTCAGTGTGATAAACAGCAGCAGCACAGTAGCACAAGTCACCCAGAGTCAGACAGTGTGCCTCTGACACTCCTGTGGCCCCTTATATCGGAGCGGCCCTCCCAGTCGTTCGCACTTTGTCAATGGGGGCAGGGACCCTTATCAGAACAAAGGTGCGACAATACAGCCCCATCCTAAACAGGACATCTAAGTGGCCATACTTCAAACAGCAACAATTAGACTCGAGTGCCATCCGTATAGCGGAGGTGTAATTTCACCATAGTTCCACTAAAACTGGATGCTTGATGTCGGTAGTCTGTGTTGCATTTCATGTCAGTGAGGATGTAAATAATATTTTAGATGAAACATGATTGTGGAAAACAGACAGACAAATAACACATTGCATGTGAACTTTTATAGTTTAACTTTATTTTGAAAAGCAAAATGTGTCACAAAGTTTTTATTATTATGGTAAAAATGCACTTGCAGGATGTATTGACAAGAACACTAGTATACATGCATTCATTTGGCATGGATATGTTAAGTTTAAACACTTTATTCACATGTGTGGCTACATAACCAGTACTGGAAAAGTACACAACACCAAGGAATTTTCTAAATAAATTAAAAACACATAATCCTCCAATACAACAGCACGCCACCTTACTCTCGGAACATTCAAATAATAACAAAAAACTAAATAAAAGACACAACATATATAATAACTAAGAAATAAACTGACCCTAAAGGAATGTTAAAATCTCTAATATGTTCATGTGTCTGTAAGAATCTCCCAATATCCTAGCATGTGTTCAATACAGATATTAAGCTCTGTAACAAATCCTAATGTGGTAATGTTACAGACCATTTCTGGAAACAAGTCAAAAAATAGTGGCTATATTTTATAAAATGAGACTGTCAAGTGAATTTAGCTTTAGGAATATTTAAGAATGTATTACCAATAATGTCATTATTCAACACAGTGCAATGTATATTATTTATTGTCAACACAAAATATAACTGAGGATTAAAACCTCACACATGTCCAATAACCAATGGGACTTAACTTTGTATGGTTTGGTGTTCAATTAGTCAAAGAAATTGCTAAATTATTTTTGAATTATTCCCAGTTTTAAGATGCTTGTCCGCTCTGAAGTGTTACAGGCTGCTACACATGCGTCCCAGACAGACATCTCTTGACCCTGTGAACCTGTAGTGCCCCCTCCTCAGTAGCACCCTTGTCTACACACACCCCACACTCTGACGTGTACATTCCTCTGGACGATGTCAGTCTGGCAACAGTCTGTCACACAGCGGCCTTATGTCTGTCTGGGTGGCTGGGATGCAATTTTGTCCAGCAAAAAGGTGGACTAAGATCTAAAAAACCACAGCAGGCCATCCGGTGTGTTCATCATGGCACAAGTGTATAACAAGGGGGTCGAGGAGGAAGTGGTGCAGAGCTCAGAGGGAGGGGAGGGGGACGAGAGGATTAGATGTATATTCCGAGCCCTGTCACCCATTCTTGGCCCTCTCCAGCAGATTAAAATTATTAGCCAAACAGACAGTTAATCCAGGGGCTGGGGGGCCGGCTCGGATGTGGATTGGGGCAGGCTCTTCACAGGTTGGTGATTATCTGATTCCATTGCGAGGATTTGCCTTGCCTTTTTTGTCACACAAACATTAGAAGAGGGCTGCTCTCCCTGGCTGCAGAGCTGCGGCCTGCGGTTGTGTATTGGCCTGTGTTTGCTCAGAGATGTCAGACAGACTGAAGGAGCACACAGGAAGAGCACATGACAGATGACTTCCAGACCCTCTGCAGCCAGCTCCTGCCTGCAGTTTACACACAAGACAAATTATTAATTAGTGCAGCTGATACCGCGTGACGCAATGCATGCAGGGAACACTCACAGGATGCAGTAGTTCACATTAAAAAAAATAAAAAATCCAATTGCATGAGTGCAAATGCAATTCTTTAATATGTCTCATAACATGATTACTTATTTATAATAATTAGTCTAGTTATTATCTTGGTGTTGTTGCATTTATTTTAATTAATTAATTTCCAATTTATTGCATTATGTCATGATTTTCCCTTTCGCACATTTTGCAGATTTTTGCAAGATTAAATACATAAATGAAGGGCAATTTGCAATAGCGCATATGTAGTATAATGCTTTGTTAATTAAGTAATAATGATACTTATGATTGGTTGTATTTGCTTTTTTAAATAATTCATTATCTTTATATTGCATATTGACGTGGCAAGAATTCTTTTTTTCGCATTCACTTTTTGCAAGATTTCATTCATAAATAAATTGTGCAATGGCAATTTGCAATTGTGTATAGGTAGTATAATCATTTTTATGTATATCATAGTATTTTTTATTATAAGGAAATACTCTTAATGTGTCAGTTAGTCTTACAGCCTACCTGTCATGGTAAGATGTCAACAAATAAAACTTTAAAAAGCAAAACAAAACAACAATGACCAAATGTGTGTTATGAAATCTATTGTGGATATATTAGTCCATTATTAAATAATGCCTCAGTTCCACACTGTAATGTCATTTTTAAAGACCAAATTAGTGTTTTTCAAGTAAGGAAGAATGAAAAAAGACAACAAATATATACATTTATTTTTGTTATGATTTAAATGCATGTTAGAGGAGTTTGAATAGGAACAGTAAGCTCCACAACACACAGTTAAATCATATCTGCAGCCTTCTAGATGCCCTGATGTCAGTGTGCTCAGTGCAGACATGTAAATCACTGCATCCATTGTCCAGTCCAGCCAAGGGCCAAGTCTAAGTGCTTGACTGTTCCCAATGGGAACCCTATGAGTCCCCTCTGCCTCACATTACAAGCCCTAATTCGGGAAATTAAGATCCCTTTGTGTGATATTTCTCAGTCTTTCATCCTTCCCATGCCAATCAAAGACAAGTTGCCCAGTTCAAAGCTCCATCTGATGCTCAGAGGTGTCATTTCTTTTCAATCAAAGGCCAACAAGCTCCTACAATCCACAACTCAGGTGTTAATTAACATCCAAGCATTTGCATTCAAAAGCATTCCGATGTATAGGTCATTCCCTTCCATTTGTGAAACATGAAATCCCCTTGCTGGCGAAAAAACTGCTGTTTGTAGCTTTTAATATTACAGAGAGGAAGACTTTGGTTGTATTTCTGTTTACGTTATATATCAGCATCCCACGCCGTGTCTCCATGGGAACAAGGAGGCACAGCTGCAGCAAAAAGTCAATATTGAACTTGTGTTGGTGGTCAGCGCAAATTCCTCATTATTCACGTGGGTGCATTGTCACCCACTTCCTGATCTACTATTGCCTGCTTTATCTTATTACCAAATATTTGAAGACATGCGCCTTAATGGCCCACACAGGCTCTGTTTCAGTCTGGATGCCTCCGTGGAGCTGTCAGACAATCATCATCGCTGTGTCTGTCAGAGGGAAAGCGCTAGACCTGTGCAGGGACAATACAATTATTGCTCAATGGCCTCTAGACAGATACAGGGCAGTCTGATTGCATTTCACACAGCTCCCGGCAGCCAATCAGCGCGCAGTCTGAGACTGTAATCCCAGGGCAGACTCCAGCAAATAGGATCAGACATGATTAGATAGGACTAACAATAAATATTTCCATTAACTTTTAATTAATCGACATAGGGGCGACTGTTAGTGTGCAGGTAATGAACATGATGCAGCCAATAGAACCCTGAAACATTCAGTTATATGGCGTTAAGTTAATAGAAAGGAAGTCAGACAGTGTGTTAGTGGTAGGAAAATATGAATATCTACACGGGAAATGACTTATCACTAATGAAACTACTGTGAACACGCTGAAAGCTGCATGACCGTACACACATTAACAGTTGTAGGGAGGCTGTTTGTACAGCAGAGGGCGCTCTAGTGACACTCTGAGAAGCTTGGCCGTGGAGACACAATAACTAAATAAATAACTAAATACATTACTAAAACAAATACAATAAAAATTAAAATAACTCCACTAAAACGGTATCCATGGTCTAATTTCGCCCAACTGTGTTTTATTTTATGTATTCACCTTTATAATAACACATTTGGCATGAAAGCCATACAAATAAATACATATATTTTTTATTAAATCATAATTATGTAACATGTTAAGAAAATAAAAGAATGTGTGGCTACCTGTTGTCAAAGTAGACTTGTGTATTTCAATTTCCTGCTACATTATAATTTTATTATAATAAAAATGTTATTTGATGCCTTTAATCACTCTAAAGAATTAAGTCTAAATGATGATGTAGTATTTTAGAAACAAACTAAATAATTAATTAATTGATCTCTTGATACCCAGAGGTTTACATATATACTGTAGTAAACAAACAAGCAACATTTGAGCAATATTAACCCTCCTATTGTCTTCGTTTCCCCCCCCCTTACTTTGGTGTTCGCGGTCAAATTTGACCGGTTCTGTTTTAACTGCTATTACATTAACACAACAACCATTAATCATCACCAAATTTCATTTATCACCCTTTCAAACTGTACATATTGTATCAGACTACTGGTATACATGAAAAACTGCATGACCGCGAACACCATGGGTGTTACACAGTTGACTAAATCATCCAAAATGCAATGAAAGTGGTGATCAGCAATTGTATATGTTCAAATGTCTCCTGTGAAGGATATCACGAAGCCTTAATGCAATCAAATGTAAAACTAAAAAGTTATGATTGTAAATCGGTCAGATTTGACCTGAAGACAACAGGAGGGTTAAGATAACGCATCAATAATTCAACAACACAATGGTCACCACACCTATATCTATTTATTGAAATACCAAAAGAGTGATAACAGGCTCTATAACGACAAGTGTGGTTAACTATTAATCCCACTCAGGGTGATTAACATGGCAACAATGCATTAAGTGCTCTATGAAAACTGAATAAAAGCAGTATCAGTAAAGGTATCCTAAAGACACAGAGAGATACACAAAATTGATGAAATCAAACAAAAGAAAATTGAATAGTTATTATGTTACGCAAAAGGACATGTGCTTATTTATATTAATATTGGAATTAAACTCAATGAAAAACAATACAGTAGATAATAGATATCATGTGTCTGGATTTTATTTTAGAATGCTTTTCCCCTCTATTAACTTGAGCTAATTCAGCAGTGCCGCGCACAGCAAAGGGTCATAAATGTTGTTGCTTACTGCAAATATTTCCCATCTCTGAGTGGTTACACATATACAAACTGTTCTTTGGCTATTTCGGATCAACAGTCATGCCAAAGCAGTGTGCTTCAAATTAAACTCGGTCACCATCAACATCTCTTCACATCTTTGCATGCTTAGTTGTTTTATGTGCACTCATTTCATCACAGTGCTTCTTTGTGCCATGATTTTCTCCCTGGCACTGCACAGACTTGCAGCAAGAATCCATTTAAATGGATTTATATAAAAGTCTTTTATTTTATGTCGCTCTTTGTTGCTGTGTGGCACAAAGCCCTCTATGTCTGCAGTTGCTATGCAGGCCGTTAATCATTAATAGATGTTCTTTGAGTGGCGATAAGCACCTCACTACAAAAGGACGATGATAGTAGAAATGCAAAATGACCTTTAACTTGATACTTTGATTATAGTTTACGTACGGCAAGGCACTTAGTATTGTAATGCAATATATTGTTAGGTATTAATGTGAACATGATGGCTACTTCAACAGCTTATTAGAACAGACAGGTGAAAATAGGTAACCACTTGCAGATAGTTAGATGTATTGATAGTCTGTGCTATTGCATTGATCTGTGCATATGAAAAGTGAGACGTCTTGCAGAAATACAACAGTTCAAACTCTAACCTTCAGGTCTGTTTATCGTTTGAAAATTTGCTCTCAGCATTAAAGCTTCTCTCTTCTGTGAGAACAGTCCAAGGGGCAGAACACATGAGATAAACTTGACACACCTTTGACACCGAGAGAGGCATTCAATGTATAAGAACTGCGATAAGAGTTTATTCTTTCCAAATACAGTTTTTTGGGAATGTAAACCACAGGCCTGTTGAGACCACACAGGTCTGATGTAATGTATACATGCAGATGTATTCTTGAAATGTATTTTTATTAGTGTTTTTCACACTGGACACTGCAGTTGTTCATATTTTAGTTTTTATGACATACAAAAAATAACATCACTATGTAGTCACACACACACACACACACACACACACACACACACACACACACACACACACACACACACACACACACACACACACACACACACACACACACACACACACACACACACACACACACACACACACACACACACACACACCATCATGGCAAAGGTTTATTGGCCATAGTAATATGACCGTTGTTTTTGCAATTTAAAGGGACAGCGGTCTTCCTTATTCCGATCTGAAGGAAAATGTGTCCTCTCCACACCACGTCACCAGCAGAATGACAGACAGCCCGCAGTTTCCATTCACAATATTGACAGCCCCCACCCAACCACCACCATCCCACACCCCCACCCCTTCCGCACAGCAGATGCTGTGACGGGCGCCATCATGATGATCTGGGATTTTGCCTGCAGCAGCAGTCAGAGATGCTACAACATTAGAAGATAGGCTACTAGCTGTAAAGAAATGGACGCATTCAAGCCATGGCAAAGCAAAGATGGCCGATTTGAGGGAAAGGTGCTCTACGCATGCGTGAAAGTTGGACCACATCGACATTTTTCATAAAAAACGACACACATCACGGTCTCGAAACGTATCGCATTGCAGCTAAACACATTCTCCATCGAGTAATAAAGAGGTAAAGTGTTTTATAGGGCTAATAAGTTGTGTTTTTCGTGTGTTAAAGCAGCTTCGCTAGCTTAGCGTCCATTTGTAGCTCATTCATATTTTAGAAACGAGCAATACTTCCCACAATCCTGTGCGACGTTACGGTTAGAGCTTTCTACTTGGTTGTCTTTCCCGTGGAACGTCTCTGGCAGCAGGCTGCTAAAACGGCAAGAAGCGACCGACCGGCGGGGGAGGCAGGCAAGGCAAAGGAAAGGACGGGGAGTTTAGGCTGTGTCCCGTATTTGGAATAAGCAAGACTAGACTACAGCTTTGCTCCTGACGTGAAACGAGCTCCTCTGTAACCTTCAAAAGGGACCCGCATTTTTGACGGCTAACTTACTGTCGGGCTATTGGAACTCTTGAACTAACCGTCGCTTTGAACTGTGAAGAAACTAAAGAGACATTTGGACGAAGAATGGGATTTAAAGAACATATCTGCCAGCACTGAGTTGTGAAAACAAGGGAATATTTTCCAGTTGGATGGAAAACAACTACACTGTCGAAAGGGGATAAATTCAGTTGGGCTCTGTTAACACTGCGCATATTGTATGTCAACTCCCGGGGGAAAAGGGGCAACGATGGCATTTAAGAAGCAAGAAAAGTAACGTTAACGGTAGCTCGCTGGCTAGCCTCATAGCTAGCCTAGCAGCTAACTAAGCCTGTGTCGCCCTTCCATTCCTGGAGCAGAGGAGGGGCGCTGGGGCTTTGTAGCATTGCAGATCTGCCTTGCATTTTTGGGTCGCTGCAAGAATGGAGAATCCTAAATATCCAACACAACAACTCAGGGGGATCTGCTGAACCGCGTCGACTCCATTATTTTCCCATTTCTAACCGAGAGAAGACATTAAAACTGCCACTTTACGTTGGGATTTGATCAAATCAGCCGGCCCGGGGCAGCCAGGGTCTGTAACTGTGACTACTTATTTTGCCCTGTGGGGATAGCTTTCATCAAATGGGGACGTGCTACATATTTTAGATTCTGGACCTTGACAGGGAGACAATGACTTTGCCGGGTTTAACGCCGATTTAGCCCAGGCCAACTTAAAAAGTTTTATTATTTTCGGGACACATTTAAGAACTTCATACAGGCCCACTGTGTGCAAGGCCGTTTGCTAATTTCCCCTCCCCATTCCCTTCATCATCATTCATTACTTTAAAAACCCGGAATAATCATGTCGGGAGAGGTGCGTTTGAAGAAGCTGGAGAAGCTGATCCTGGATGGCCCGGCTCAGTCTGTCGGCCAGTGCCTGAGTGTGGAAACACTGCTGGATATCCTGGTGTGCCTCTACGATGAGTGCAACAACTCCCCACTCAGAAGAGAGAAAAATATCCTGGAGTTTTTGGAATGGGGTAAGCAGCAAGCCTATTTTTTTTATTTCCTTTTGTTTGGCTCGTGCATTCAGTCTTTTTGTTTTGTTTGTAAGATGATAGGCTCATAATATTGCTGGTGCAGTGGCCCTCCCTTCCCAATCACATTCCTTTTATAGTAGCAATGGGGCTCAGTTGGCCTTCTCACTCCCTAAAGCAAGGACACTTGTTTAATTAAATGTTTTATACAGGAATGACCCATGACAGCATGTTGAAGTTACCCATTAAAAAGGAGACCATAAACACATGGGAAAGGTGGTACCACATTGTCAAGCAGCATCCACATACACAGAAGCACACCAAGAGCTTAACCAGGCCCTCTCAGAGTTTGATATCAATCCAGGAAAGGTCTCATAAAGATGTCTTATCCTCCAAGCTACCATTTAATTCTTACGAAAAAAGCACTCTTACATAAAGTGGATGCCTTTCTGTCATTGAACCAACCCTCTCTCAACTACTTTGCATAGCAGTGTGTTTTCCTTTTTTTAAGGGCGTGTATGTTGTTGATACCTATCTGTGTGTCATTATTGAAATAAAAAGTGGTCTTTTGTTGCCATTGCAGTGTTTTTGTAACTTTCCCATTCCTGAAGGTTAGATAAAAGCAGGCAGGAGGACCTCTCTTTCTGCAAAAATGTTTGAAATGTTGGTGTGAGTGACATGGGGGGGGTTTGGTTTGTGCATGAAGCAGGAATGTGAACAACTCACCTTTTTTATCTGGCGCAGAGGCCCAGCTAGCTGCCGGAGCATGCCTGGCTGGCCTGCTTGTCTTTTAAAGCCCTGAAAGAAGTGCTGCAGCACTGTGAGGCAACACAGGAGCAAACCACTGCCCCGGATTGAGACAAATGAAGGATACACCAGACAGTAGGAGACAAAAGTATAATGTAAAGAAGGAGCAGTTTGGCTCATTTGCTGTCATCTTCTGTTCTATCATTTCTTTATTTGTGAAACCGCTTCAACAGGCAGCAGTTTGGCCTATTATAGAGTGGCAGTGTGAGACAGACAGGATGGCAGTTAAATCAGTCAAATGGTGGTTGCGTTTGGCTGCGGCTGCTCAGTTGGTTTACCCCACCAGCCACCATCTGGACAACCTATTCTGTGCTAAATGGAGCTCTTCTGGCTGGTAAAATACTGGAAGTGGGTGGATTTGGTTTCCTTTTGGAGCATCCTGTCTTTTCTTCAATTGTTAGTCCCAAGCTGATCAGCAATGCTGGTGCGAAAAGAACTGGTGCCCTGTGATTTCAAAGTGGTGCCTTCATCCAGACATTTCCCTGTGTTGACACTATAAACTCTGATGGAGCAGCCCAGACACAACACACAACATGCAGATGTGTACAAGCTGTCACGGTCCCAATGAGGCCCCATGGTGATACCTGTAATTGGGTTCCACTCTAGACAGATTTACATGAACATTATCCAACTTTTTACAATAATATAATTGGGCGGTAAGGGAAGCAATGACTTGCTGTTGCGTGGTTTTTGCATTTTGATGATGCAGTCCAAATGTAGCAGACCCAGGGGTAGACATTAAGGGTAAAAAGCCACTGGCCCTCCGGGCCGGTGGAATTGTATTGTCACTGGCCCCACCATTGTAACCACTGGCCCGAAGCATTCGTCCAAAAAAAAAATATCGACAAATAATGAAGAAAATTAACACATTTGTTGCAATAGTAATTTATACATTACTACTTGTACTACAACATTTGAACAATCAGTTCTTCCTCATTTGTTCAGATTTGGTTTATTAAAATAATGATATTGTGGTCATTGTTAAAAAATGTCTGCTATTATTATGAGTATTATTATTTGTATAATGCACTTTCTGCCTTCCTGTCATTAGGAGTTAGACATGTAATGGCTATAGATTAGATTAGATCCTTCATTATCCTAAACTGCTGGGACATTTCCCTAAAGCCAATACCTTTATATTCTCTACTCGTCAGCATAGGTCGGCATTAATGTACAGAGCCGACAGAAGACCTTGTTTATATGGCATCATATTGAGAGGTGCAGTGACGCGTCCTAAAACCAGGAAGTAAGCTGCTGGTTCCCTCGACAAGGGTTTTGGAAAATAGCTGGAAATAAGGTCTGTGGAAAACAAACCTGTTTGATAAATGCACGTTTTGTTCAGCCGGATAATCTCCACATGTCTACCCTACTTTTATAATTTTCGAATCATAAATCTAATCGATAGAGTATAAAAGGGTTTTAGGACGCGTCACTGCACCACGAGAAGCCAACTCTATCGATCAAGCTGAAACTTTCTCTCCCTCTTCTTCTCATGTCACTCTCCTTTAACTCCTCCGGTGACTTTCTTTTATTTGAAAATAGTTTTTTGCACGGCGCTTGGCCGGTTACCGCTGGTATTAAAAACATTTTGGCGAATGGTTAGGTGGCGCAATAGTCTGTAGTGAAGGAGCGCCAGCCTGCTCGCACTGCGCTCCGCAGCAAACAGCTGTTTGCTTTTCACCCAACAACGACAAGCGACTCACGAAACGCTATGTTGTAGCGTTAATAAACGAAACAATTTAACTAAATTGCTAGTCAAAATACCAATACCACAGGAAACATTTTTTTTAAAACAATATTTTTAGTGGCCCGAGCGGGCAAGTGGAAAGTACGTTATGCTGGCCCGGGGTGTATAAATAGTGCTTCCGGGCCAGCGGGCCAATTATAATGTCGAGCCCTGAGACCATACCTTTTGTGGTGTAGCTATCCACAATAATATGGTATAACTGAGGTCTTGTCTTGTTTGTGTGAAAGAAAAATCTCGCTTCATGCAACACTTTCTTTTTTTGTGTTTGGGCAATTACTAGCTAAATGTTAGCTGAGGAAGTGATATAACACCACTCCGACCCGTGTTTATACTTCCAACAGAGCAAGAGAGTGCACATGACAACTGCAGCCTATAAGGATCAGACGGATGGCGTTAACACATACTCAAAACATAGTTTAATCTTACGCACAGAAAAATAGTTCAAGATGGGCCCCATGAAACCTAAAACTTCTTCGACTTGTGAGTGATCTGCCTTTCTCGTCCGCTCAGAGGCTGCAGTTCTGACAGGAAAGATGTTACCTGTGTACCTTTTTGCTACAGCGGCACAACCAGGACAAAGGTTA
Source organism: Harpagifer antarcticus (assembly GCA_902827135.1). NCBI lineage: Eukaryota > Metazoa > Chordata > Actinopteri > Perciformes > Harpagiferidae > Harpagifer > Harpagifer antarcticus. Next base: position 2,649,825 of record CADEHL010001033.1, on the reverse strand, counting down.
AGCGATGTTCTCCTTTCGTCCTGAGAATGTACATGTGCCAGACAAGTTTTGCTTTTCTTCTTGTTTGGTGACCTCATTGCAGCTGAAATAGAGACCCCTATATGACCTGCAGCCCCAAGAGAAATGAACACGGGAAAGTACACTGTATCCCGACTCCTCACACAGCAGTTACTATGTCTATTCATTACACCAGCTCTTACAAGTTATGTCAACATCTTCCTTTTTTGTAATTTTAGCAGATGTTTACATTTGTAATGTTTCTGTATTTTATTTACTGCAAATGCCAATGGAGGCTTAATGAAGTTAAATAGGACATATAATGCTAGTTTTTATGTTCATATTTATATTTTGTATTTATATCAGTTGCAATGTGTTGGAGCGCTAGCCAATGACAGCACAATTGTTAAGTAGTGATGTCACTCTGTTACAGAAGTAAACAAAGGAGTCCAATGGAGGAGTTTCATACAGAGAACCTCCCTATGAAGGGAACACAGGGATTTACAGACCGTTTACATACACAAACACCTATATAACACAGGGCCCCTTTTTTAATAGGAAGGGTTAGCATCACTCCTCGAAGAATATGATACATAATAATCAATTGTCAGTCAGGAAGGGAATAATGAATGTATAAGCATTAGGAGTGTAACGGTATCTGTATTCTTACCGTCACGGTTCGGACGTCACGGTTCGGTGCATGCAGTCACACAACGAATACGCCTTTTTTTACGAGTGGGGAAAAAAGTCTGTCATTCAGGGCAGTATCCACTACACTGTATATAATCCAGGGGGCGGTATTGCGCCTAAAAGCTGTTTGCCAGCCGCCCTTAAACAACAAATGAAGAAGAAGAAGAAAAAACAACAAAACGAATAAAAATACAAGAAGAAGAAAAGTTAGTATGGCGATTTCAGATAACACACAGGAGCTAGAAGAACCACCTGCTTCTTTTAAATCAGCTGTGTGGGAACATTTCATGTGGTGGATCGGACGAGGACGGTGTGTCGGCGTTGTTCGATAGCGGTGCGGTATGCTAATGGTAACACACGCCAAACATGCTAAATCATATCAGAAGGCATCACCCAGATTTGCCAATCACCGGAGCCCGGCAAAAGACGAGTTCAACAGCTGTTCCCCGCTGTTTTTAAGAAGCCAAGAGACATGAGAGCCGAGAGACCAAAATAAATAACGGAAGCTTTTGGCATATGTTTTTCAACTGCTATGCACCCTTATGCAATAGTGGAGGACCCCGGCTTTTATTGATTGTGATTGAAAGATTATCTTATTATTTATTTTTGTAATATTTTCAAGACATTCTTTCAGCTTATTGAACCTTATATAATAAATAAAGTTAATTACGCAAAATGTCAGAGTTCCTTATTTTCAAACTGAAACTTGCACTACTGTTAAAAATAAATAAAAAAACAAACCTGGAATTATGCATTTGGGACTTTTATTAAATTGTTCTTGTTGTACCGAACCCGTACCGAACCGTGACCCCCAAACCGAGGTAAATACCGAACCGTGAATGCTGTGAAGCGTTACACCCCTAATAAGCATGATTATTTTTAGTTCCTCTTTGATCCATGGTCATGTGGTGGGATTTAAGTGTTTCAGAATATTTCTGCACCAACAATGAATATTTATATTAAATCGGATTTCAAACTGACCGCTTTTTGGATGTCTTCTGTGTTCAGGGATTTTAGGTTTGCATCCATTTGTCATAGATATCCTGTTTTCTAGGGCTGCACGATTTTGAATTGCGATTTTTTTGACAAATATTGGGATTCGTTTTGCGATATTTGTTTTTAAGCGACCCAACGGAAGTTTATTGTAAAATGCGGCCATATCTCCGGCTAGGAAGGTCGCATCAACATGCTCCCGTCTCTAGCACCCCCCGCAGCCCGAACTATGAGTGAAATAACTAAACTTACATGAAACTTCCGTTGCTTTAAAGTCAAGCTTCAGTTTAAGATTCACCCTGTAATAGAAACATGTGATGGAGCATTACTAACCTGACTCAGACGGTTTGTTTCACCAAAGCATCTAAAGCTCCATTGGAAGCCATTTGGAAAGGGCAGGCACTTTCAAAAATACTTGGCAGGTGATTGGATCAATCTGTCCATCACCTTCTATCATGGGCCACTTCTGATTGGTTAACAATGGCTAGTACATGTGGAGCACAGCACTTCTGATTGGTGTGGATGACTGACACACAAGAAGAAAAAAAAAGATTAAAAAAAAAATGTTAAAAAAAATCGCAGGCTTTGCGATTTGGTAATCGCATCATTTAAAATTTCGATTTAAAATCGATTAATCGTTCAGCCCTACTGTTTTCCTACATTTCTCCCTCATTTCCTGCTTTTTGTTTTGTCCTGATCCCCCTCCCTGTTTGGGGAAATGGATTGCCGGGCAGCTGTAGAAAGCGGGCAGCCATGCCAGCCCCCAGTTGGCAAACATGGGGGGGAGGGCACCTAACCTTTTCTCAATCCACACTGAATGTTAGCCTGCAGTGGCCAGCTGTTCAGCTGCAGCTGATGGTGCTCCACCCAGAAAGGCTTTCATTGGCAGCATGCCTCACACACGGCTCACAGTGGAGACACACACACACACACACACACACACACACACACACACACACACACACACACACACACACACACACACACACACACACACACACACACACACACACACAAAAAAAACTTCTTATTGTTTTAGCCTAACTAATCCATCTCATAGTTCACCGGCTACAGTCCCTCCCTGTTATTCCCCTTAATTGAACAGACCAGAGGAGCTGCGCTGCACCTATAAGAATTTGAGTTGTGTTGATTCCAAAGAAGATTTTTTTTAGTCACATGGTTTTAAATTCTGCTCGGAGGCCATTTCACCCCACCAAGAACTAACGAGGCTCGTGTACTAGGCTTGCACTTTAAACCTCTGGCTGCATACTGACGGTGCAGTTATAAACATGCATTTAGATCGGTGTAAGCTAACTGATAGCAGCTGCAGAAACGTCAGTCATCTTGCACGGTTTGATTAACCCTGTTTAGGCAGAGGTAAACCAGGCAGGAATTTTTTTTTTAGCTATGTTGGATATTAAAGATACAATGGAATGATGATTGTGAAGCATTGTTTTATTGTCAGGAATGGGTTTATGATTCTAATAAATCCATAAAGACATGAAGCCACTTACATTCTGCTGGTAAGAATAGTTGATTAGATAGATTGCAAGGCACGTTTATCTATATTGCACATTTCCACAACAGGGCAATTCAAAGGGCTTTACAAAAACATTAAGAAATAGTGGAAAAACCCCTTTTAAATAAAATTAAAAATAAGCCAAGAGAATTAAAATTAAAACAAGCTGAAATGGGTATAAAATGTTACAGTGTAGTACAAAATATGAATAGTTGTTTGATTTAATAAAAGGCAGCTGCAAACAGACTAGAATATGCAAAAGTTTGAATGTCATATTTTATAAATCAATCCTTAAATGTGAAAGATGGCAGGGAAAAACATATTGGCATCACTGGCAGTCTGCGTCAAGTCAGCAGCAGAAGATTGATTGATTGATTCAATTCTAATGTCAATATTAGTTTGGGACTGTTAGATCCTGTGCGGGCTGGACTTCTGTCAGGACATCCTTGTCAACCCTCTTGTTGTTCTGCTGTTTCCTGTCTGGGCACAGAGGACAGGAAGTAACCACAAGGACTCGGTGAGCTAGTCCGGACCCAGCGGGTACATGATGTCACACCAGGAAGTGGGACGGCTGTATCTCATTGTGTGTTCTGTGGCCCACTTGTGTCCAACTTATTGGAGTTGTTGGGAAGGTGTGAGGTCACTAGCTTATTTCCATGCTGGTTGAATCCACTTTCACACTAACTTGTATACAGTCCGTTGGCTCATTTGAACATCTATGCTCTTTCAATCCTTTCACACACATAGGACACACACAAAGCCTTTGCCATTGTCCTGAGTGGCCTCGAAAACAATCAGACATATAGAGGGGCCCATACAGATCCTCTCCTGGTGTCCGCTACTATTCCACAGGAGTTGAGTATCCCAAAGGGAGCAGTCCGCCACCCACTGCCACTTTATTATGCTCTTCTCCTCTGCATTTCCCTTAATTAAGCCAGCGGCATTCTAAACAAGCAAGGAACAAATGATCTAAGTAATTCATTTACAGAAGAACAGTTAGTAATCAATAGTACGGTAGACATGTCAATGTTTTGTAATCAAATCAACTACATATTTTGCTCAACCCATTTAACCAGATAAAAAAACTCTTTCGAACTCAAACCTTCAATGTAAAGCCTAGAAGCTCAGACAATTATCAGGGTTACTTTCTCTTAATCTTTGTGAAGCTCTCTGAAAAGCCACAGACGACATACTCCACATGAATAGAGTGGTGCAGGAATTAGTCCTAAAACCCGGAAATGAGTTGGCATCTTACCACAAGCACTACCCTCGTCTAGAAGTTAGCTGGTTTCTTTTAGCGTGTTTTTGGTTAGATACCTGAAATAAGGTCTCTGGTTAAAGGTTGCTAATAAGTGATTTAATGAGACTACTAAACCTCATCAAGCCGAGCATTAGCCGCCTTTAGCTTAGCGATGGTCATGCACAGCCATGCGGTGTAGTTTCTCTATAGCTTAACGTTAGTATTTTACATCTGCCAATTGCGTTTATTCATATTCTTAAAAAAGCATAAAAGTGGTGTTAACTGGTGGAAGTACATACCATAAATGTGTTTTTGCCTAAGATATTATTTTCTGCAATATTCAGAAATCCAATTCATTGCTTTTAGTCAAGGGAACCCTTGACATGTTAACTTTTGGGTCAGCCTACACAAATTCATCATCACTGCAACACTATACTATAATCTGTAAAACAACTCATAGATGTTTGATACCAACGGCAAAATAAAGCTTTCTACCAATGCATTGATTTGTAAAACATTTACGTTCTCATGGAGCAGTGGATAAAGTAAGATTATTAAGGGACAGATCGATGCATCCCCGGATTACCTGGACCTTTAGGATTTTGCATATGAAATTTCGCATGGCATTTGCAGCATCTGGGCATTTCACAGATGGCCTTTAAAACATGAAGTCAATCTGTCTGGGAGCTTTGTAGGCAGAGAAATGCCTGCTGCTAATTGTGATGTGTCATCACAAAGTGGCAGGGGAAGGGTTGGCTTCCTTTCTTCATGTCCCAGAGGACACACTGTAGCCCAGGTCATTAGCCAGCCTTGCATGACCCTTGGGACATGACTGCAAATGGCCTCTCCCCCCTCCCCTTTCCTTTTTTCTTCACCTTCACTTCCTTTCATCCTCCCCTCTCTTTTTTCATTTCTACCTTAGTCCTCCCCTGCAGTGCCTCTCTGCTCAGCTGTTTGTCCATCACTTCCGCCAACGTTGAAGACCAAATGAAAATGAACCTGCTTGGTTCGCTCATTGTAATGTAGTGTGTATTTTTCTACCGCAGCTTCTTTTCAAAATCTGTTCTTCTGTAGGCGGATCTTTTTTGAGCATGAAGTTCAAGCCACAGGCTCTTGCACAAGTTGTGTCGTGAATTATGAATTTTTATGACTCATCATCACTTATAAAGTGTACACTTTCATCTGTATCTATGCTACTCTAACCTAGGACTAAGAAATATATTGATATCTTTATATGAGATTAGATATTGTCTTACATTTTAGATATCGTATTATTGGAAGTGTTGTCTTCTGCTTTTAAAGGCTGCAGATGGAATGTTCTTTATTGACCAGTTTGCCCACATTTACCTATGTGGTTAATATGAACACAATACTGGTTATTTATCAAAATTATTATTGTGTAAACACTCTGTGAACGCATCAATGGGAAACACTTCACTATTGTCACATTATACATCGATTACGAGATATTTGTTCCAAAATATCCCGATATGATTTTTTTATTGTAGTCCATTTAACCCCATTTAGCCAGCGCTTTTACTCCAGGTCTTGTAGTGGCATTAACATGCACCATGACTTTCATGTCTGGGAAATTCCAAGAGACTAAAGTGCTATTTATAACACTTTTAATGATTTATAAGAGTCTCGTTCTGTACATATTGAAGGACAAAAAGTTGGTACTCTTACCTTATAATGACACTTAAGCTCAGATGATCTTTTCAGCTCGCAGGCAAGTCTAATGACAAACACACTTACAGATGAATCCCACAGTCAAAGCAATTTCTTGGTTTGAAAAGGCCGTGTTTCCCCTCCACTCTTTGACCAACTGCAGTGGTGCTTGAGTGTTGTTTCTTCCCATATTCACACTTGATTTGGATAGTGTATCAATGAAGTGGAATGCATGCACTGTGGTCCTCTGAGCAAGATGTAAGGTAAAGCCAATTTAAGTAAAGGCAGAAATGTGCTCTCAACTCCCTTTCTTTTTTCATAAAACTGTAGGGGATCCATAGTAATTAAAGGGATACTTATAAAGCGGGTATAATCAATATTGTGTTAATAACAATGGATCTAAATGACAATGTGTAACCGTAAAAGGGTTCTTTGTAATGACAAACCCACAGGTGGTTAGGGTTTTTAAGATTTACTCATGGTTTCACTCACTCAGTGTTTATAGGTGAATGAATATTGGACTTAATCCATTTTATGAAATCTGCACATTATCAGGAGAATCAGTTCTGCACATTTTCTGATTTTCGCTTTCGAGTATGTAACAATTAGGAGATTGTCCGTTTCAGAAGTGTTCTCATTTACTGCAAATACTTGGCACCTGGGTAGAGCGAGAAGCTGGCACAAAATGTCTTGGATTACACTTTAGTTCTCACAGCTCCTCTTGGTAATATCTGGATCATTTCAGGGGTGCAGTTCATGTGTGAAAGGGGCTTAAAACACTTCAGGTTGCCAGAAACACAACTTCAAATCAATGCTTACATGGCTCCATACCGGCTGGCTGTGTAAAGAGGCTATGCTAGCATGGTCGCCATAAGTATTAAAGTACTCATCGCTAGGGCTCTACCCGAATATCCGAATATTCGTTCATTGGAGTACTATTCGGGTTTCAATTTCGTTATTCGTTTTTTTTGGCGGCTGCCAAATTGAATTTCTTGAAATCTCCAATATCAACGTAAGAGCTTGTGCCTCTTCGGGGGGTGCTAACACTTAACCATACACTTTATCGTTTACTTTCTCCGTCTTTATATGTAGATATGACGTTTCTCCGTTAATCTCCGTCACGTTGTTTCCATAGCAACAACAACTTCCTGTCAACATCGCTAACTCTCCTTCAAAAATAAAAGCATGTCTGTAAAAAATAGGAAGCCAAGCCAAATTACACTGAAGACATATACAACTGCAACGAAAGTAACAAACACAATATCCTTTTCAATTTCAAAGAACACAAATTGGGTTATACATTAACAAATGACTATAAAACAACAATACTGTAGAATAACAAAATGAATGCCGTGAATAAACCGAAATACACGTGTTGAAGCGTGCCGAATATTCGCTGCTGATTACTACCGAATATCCGGAGCCCGAAAAATGGTATTCGGGACAGCCCTACTCATCGCCCTTTGTAAAAGGTATTTCATATTTCACAGACTTCAAAAAGGTTTCCAGAGAAAAACACAAGGAAACGCTTTCAAATGCAGCATAATCGTTATTTTTCATCATAACACAAAACCTCAAAAATGATGATGCATAGTTGTGTTGATGAATGTCTCATGTATACTACGGATTCTATTATAATCAAATATTCACCAGAAATGTATGTCTTGTGCTTTTGATGTGGAAGGAACATACCCAATTTAAAGAAAAAACGTGATGTTTAACTGCTGTTAAATCTCGGGATTAGGGAATTTAAGACTTTGGGCAGCAGCCAGACACACAATTTGGCATCTATACAGTTTCAAGATCCAACTATGTTCACGAGTATCTAGCAACACTTTTTTCTTCATTAAGATAAGATGTAAAGGTGGATTTCTTATGTAATATTGGATATATATATATAACTCAATGTAAATTCAGCTCAGTGTGCTTACTCCTATAAATCTATCAGCAATCTATGGGAGTGTGCCTGCTGACGGACCCCCACCGCCTCCCCCAGGATAAAAGCTATTAGCAGCTCTTCAAACCGGGGCCCTCAGGAATCTCGAAACGTTCATAAATAACACAGAAGAAAACTGCAGCAATGGATCTTCTCTGGCCCTTTGTTTTATTCTGGAGTTTTCCTTGCGTTACTCTCTATCACACGATGATTCTGACATGCAGAGAAATAGTGAGGCTGTTTAGCTAAGCCCTTCTGTGGGGGGTGTTGCCAGGGGATCTTTCACTTTAGGCGTGTGCACGCTGGCTGTAGATTGGTGCAGGGCTTACGTATTTTGTAGGCTACCTGGAAGTTTGCATTGCAAGCGGCTCCAACGACAAAATGCTAATGGGATTTTCCATTTGATTTTGGAATATTGTAGAAAAAAAGGATTACCTCGCAAACTAGCAATTTTGATACTTACAGGTTTTGTTCAGCAGGATAATCTCCTCATGTTAATACTAATTAAAAAAATAAATAATTTGAAGCGTAAATGCCAATGGCAGAAGTACAAATCTACCGTTTTTTTACGACTCATTCCCGCACCACTCGATTCTTGCATTATATTTATTTATTTATTTCAGTAATTTATGTTTTATATGTTTTGGGACGTATCGTTGTTGTTGTTTTTGCCATAGGGAATTGCCTTGTGCTGTTTTGGAATGTTTCCATTAGCTCTAGCACGGGACAAGTTGGCATTAACTTGAGATTCTCATTACAACCAGTGAGTCATCCTACTTCAGTACTTGTATTATGTTTGTCGAGATGATGCTGCTATTCTGCCTTAACCCTAATTTACTAACTTCTATCCTTTGCTGCATTATTTGAGGTTGCATTTGCATCACCTTGAATGCATCAAAACTAGTAGAATAACAACATTGAAAACCAAAGCTTATGATTTTGCTGGAAGTCTGGAGAAAGAAAACAGGCAGATCTCTCTAACTTTTAGTCATAACTACTTTATGTCCCTCCCTCTGCATGTGCCGTAGCAGTGCAATCCTCTGGCTGCATTGAGCAGAGGGCCCAGCTGTATGTGTGAAAAGCGCTGACTCAGGCCACAGCCTCTATTGGCTGGGCGGCCTGTGGAACTTGGAGCAGAGGTGCAATGTTATGGCGCATTTCCACTACAGCACGGTTTAAGTGTGTCGTGCCCGGCCCATTTTTTGGTTGCGTTTCCACTAGGCGTAGTTCCGGCTAGTGGGTAGTTTTTCACAGTTTTCTGGCTCTCCAAAATCGAGGTTCTTTCCGGGCCAACAACCGGGCTGAGTATGCTAAACTAGTGAGAGAATCGCTGGCAACTACAACAAAATGAACATATTTTACCGTGATTTAATTGTAATATGTGTTTCAAAATGATGCCGAAGTAACAACAGACTGATACCATGAATTAATGCTTTGACAAGTCTGCAGACAGACGGCAAGCGAAAAACCTTTTTAAAATGCGTGTTTTCTGAATGGTCGGCTAAGCTAACGCAGTATATGCTCCGACCGTCCACACTCACAACAACGGCCTACAGACATAAATAAACCAGCAACTGTATTCGCCATGACACAGGCAGTCTGTGGTTTGTACTTTAACTTTTGTCTAGTTTCTGAACAGATATGAGGAGCTGTGGGCTCTGAGGTCTAACAGCTAACGGCTGTGTTGTTTTTGTGTTTCGCATGACGTCACGGCTCCGCCTACACTGCATTACTATAGTTACTACCCCAGTTCCTAAACTGTAATGGAAACGCAGCTTAAAGTGAGCCTGGCCTACCAAGGCCTAACTATACCATTACATTAAATTGCATTTAGCTGACGCTTTTATCCAAAGCGACTTACAATAAGTACAATCGACCAGGAAGACACAACCTTGAAGAAAACAGAATCATATAAGTACATCAGGTTTCATAGAGCCAAACATTTCAAGTGCTACTCAACTGGCTATAGATAAGCCAGTCCTTTATTAGTATATAAGTGCTCGGTTAGCAGTTAATTGTTAGTAATTCTATCGCTCAAAGTGGAGTCGAAAGAGATGAGTTTTCAGTCTGCGCCAGAAGGTGTGTAAGCTTTCTGCTGTCCTGATGTCAATGGGGAGCTCATTCCACCATTTTGGAGCCAGGATAGCAAACCCACATGCTTTTGCTGATGGGAACTTGGGTCCCCCTCGCAGCGAGGGTGCAGCGAGTCGTTTGGCTGATGCAGAGTGTAGTGCACGCGTTGGGGTATACCGTTTAACCATGTCCTGGATGTACGAAGGGCCAGATCCATTCGCAGCATGGTACGGAAGTACCATTGTCTTGAAGTGGATTCTAGCAGTTACCGGAAGCCAGTGAAGGGAGCGGAGGAGCGGAGTGGTGTGGGAACATTTAGGAAGGTTGAAGACCAGACGAGCTGCTGCATTCTGGATGAGCTGCAGAGGTCGGATGGCACATGCAGGTAGACCAGCCAGGAGGGAGTTGCAGTAGTCTAGGCGTGAGGTGACGAGAGCCTGGACCAGAACCTGCGTGGCTTTCTGGGTCAGCTGGGGACGTATCTTCCTGATGTTGTAAAGCGTGTATCTGCAGCAACGGGTTGTAGCAGCGATGTTTGCAGTGAAGGACAGGTTGTTATCTAAGGTCACACCCAGATTCCTTGCAGTCTGAGTTGGGGAAACAACAGAGGTGCCGATGTTGATTGTCAGGTCAAGAGTGGGACCATCTTTTCCCGGAAGGAAAAGCAGTTCAGTCTTGTCAGGTTGAGCTTGAGGTGATGAGCAGACATCCACCGAGAGATGTCAGCTAGACAAGCAGAGATGCGTGCGACAACCTGGGTCTCTGAGCGGGGAAAGGACAGAATGAATTGGGTGTCGTCAGCGTAGCAGTGGTATGAAAAACCATGCGGGCTACTGACTGATCCGAGCGAGTTTGTGTACAGGGAGAAGAGGAGGGGACCAAGAACAGAGCCCTGAGGGACCCCTGTAGTTAATTGACAAGGGTCGGACTCGGACCCTCTCCAAGTTACCCTGTAGGTACGGTCTTTGAGGTATGAGGTGAGGAGGGAAAGTGCAGAGCCTGAAACTCCAAGTTCTTGGAGAGTGCGAAGGAGGATCTGATGGTTCACCGTGTCGAATGCAGCAGACAGCTCCAGCAGGATGATGACCGAGGAGAGGGATGCTGCTTTGGCAGTGTGCAGTTCCTCAGTGACAGCAATGAGAGCAGTTTCTGTCCCATTAGCAGTTTCCGTACTAAGCCGTGCGAGGCCCTGCAGTGGAAATGCGCCAATGGAGAGAACAGCAGCTGTTTAGAGGCCAGATCTGCCTCTTTGTCCACTAGAGCAACCCGTCCCTTTCACTCTGTCTGTCTGTCTCTCTGTTGGTTTGTCTGTCTGTCTCTCTGTTGGTCTGTCTGTCAGCTCCTGGTATGTCTCTGTCTGTCATTGTCACTTAGATTTCATTGCTCTTGTTTCTGTAATGCCCGACAACACCGCTTGTCTTGGTCCTCTTTGTCTCAATATCATCCCTCTTTTACCCTCCTCTATTCTATCTCTCTCCCTTCTTTATTTGCTCTTGATTGCTCTCTCCTCATGTCCTCCCCCCTCCCCTCCTGCAGCTCCTCTGCCCCCTCCCAGACTGCTGTATCCCAGCTTTGCCTAGTGACAGAGAGGTTGATGCGCGAATTCATGCAGGTCATGTACCAGTAGTATCATGCGTTGTGTGTTAGGGTGTACATGTCCTTCTTTTGGTATGTTTGCATGTGTATTCTTTGTGTTGGCGCGTGCAAAAGAGGCACATGTGCAGAGGCTGAGTCGATCAGACAGCCCAGTCTGACAGCACAGAGCTGAGCTGCATCCTTAATAAAGCTTTGCTGCGCACGCACGCGCGCGCGTTGATCCCCTGTGATGCTGTCATACTTGAACTTCAAGCCGAATGATAGGGAAGCCTCATTGAATCTGTTGAGGCTAAGTAAGGACTTCACACTACAGTTGTTAAATGAGCTGCTTAGCAAGACTGTTCGATCAGAACAATGCTGCAGCAAACTACAGGTTACACAAGCATGCTCTTTTACATCTCAGTTCTCTTGGAAAATGTAGGCAAGCACGGTATTTGTCCCCATGACTAATTTGTAGTGATGCCCTGATGCAGTTTTAGATCATATAATAAAAATGAATTACCATCAGTGCATAACGAGATGCATTTGTACACGATTATTTTGCTGACGTAAGCCCAGAGTAAAACTCATATCCATAATTAGGCAAATATAACCGCCTATAATAATATATCAGTGATATAATGGCGAGCTTCTCTGCATGCAACATTAGTACCGGCGAAGACAGCCATTGTTATTCAAAACACTTCATAGGCGCTGGTCTTTTGGAATTAAACGGAGTGGATCAAGTTATTTTTAGTGCTGCAGTGTGAGCAGGTCAGCTGGTCTTGGTTCTTATGCCATGTTTCCACTGCATGGTGGGACTCTGCTCAACACCACTCGCACATCAGGTGTTTTGCCCCGTTTTTAGTTTTTCTACTGCAGCCATTCCCCCGATCTGTAAGTGGGATTTTCAGATGATCTGTGTAGCATCACCAGCGTAAACAGAAGAACTCTTCATGTCGTCAATTGTACACCCAAGACTCCGGCAACGTTTTGTAAGCTGCCTTTTTCTGTGTACTGAGTGAATACATTATATTTGCCGCTATTGAAGTGTGCTTGGCTATTTCAAATTGGGCAGGATGTGCTGTGTTGCCCTTGTGTCAAATCTCTCTGACCAATCAGTGGTCTGATATGTTTTAAATCTAACTTTTAGTATTAGCTTTTCTAGCTTGGAACCCTGGTGGGACCAAAACAAGTACCAGGTACTTTTTACAACTTTTGCTAGTAAACAACCAAAAAAAGTGGACTTTTAAGCATACCATACATTGGAAATGCGACATAAGTGCTGGCCTAACTAGATAATGAGATGTGAGAAATGAGGCAAAGAGTGTGTGAGAGATAGAGAGACGGTGGACTGATTTCAAATAGTTAAAATGGATTAAAGAATCCCACAGTGTTGTTCTTAGATTTACTGAAGGAGAGATCATTGGCAGTCAGTTCATGTCTCCGTTGTACTCTTTGTTCCTCTTCCTCAGAGCTGCTTACAACAGCGGACACTGATAGAGCGGCGACCTTGACTCGTGGTGCGGTGGCGAATTTGACGGTGACCTGATCTATTTTAAGACCCATCTATATATCCACACCGCTGCATGTCTCTTGTACTCACTGTTCCATCCTCCCTGTCTTTTATAGTGGAGACGTGTGACTCAAATAATATCCGATGGGCGAGCAGCTTGTCAGCACCATACATCCGTCTTCCACCTGAATGGCGGTCATTCACGCTAGTTGTTCTCACATGCAACTAATCTGATTGTCCCTCGTTTCTTCAGCCGGGGTCTGAATCACGGTGTTGTCTGGGTATATTCTCATCGCCTGACTATCTGTTTACACATTCACTCACAAGCGTCTTTTCCCCTTGGCGTTGTGACATTCTAACAGCAATTTAGCGGCTTTGTGGTGTTGGGGTTTGAAGTGGTTTTGTGTGAGTGAGTTTGTGACTGACTAACTGGTCATATGCACAACTGAATGAGTGCTAAATCTCTATAAGTGGGTGTTTTTAAAAAAATATTTCATTGAATTTGATGCGGTCTGACTAGCCCACACCCCACAATCCTCTCCCGAGATGTCTCTGGTGGGGGGGGGGGGGGAAAGAGTCCTGTGGTGGCTGCGATTGTCATCTCAATTGTCTTCCACTGAGTCGTCATCATTATTCACCTCTATATATAGAGGGCTGCCTCACCCTGTTTCCTCCCTGTACTGAAGGTCATGACACAGACACAACAATTTGACATGCTTCTGATGACTAAATTCCATCAGCACCAAATCCAATATTTCTGCCCTTAGGCATTTTAAATAAGACTAATCAGGGCCACAGCCACTGAATGTATTTCTCACTTCCTGTTAATTGATTACTCATGTTTCACAGAAGTTTGTAGGAAGGGGATTTATTGGGAAATCAGTTAATCAAAGCCTAATTTCCATTTGAAACAAAATAAATGTGTGTTAATTATGAGAGCAAACACATACAGTGGGGCAAACAAGTATTTAGTCAGCCACCAATTGTGCAAGTTCTCCCACTTAAAAAGATGAGAGGCCTGTAATTTTCATCCTTGGTACACTTCAACTATGAGAGACAAAATGAGGGGAAAGAATCCAGGAAATCACATTGTAGGATTTTTAATGAATTAATTGGTAAACTCCTCGGTAAAAGAAGTATTTGGTCACCTACAAACAAACACGATTTCTGGCTCTCACAGACCTGTAACTTCTTCTTTAAGAGCCTCCTCCGTCCTCCACTTGTTAACTGTATTAATGGCACTTGTTTGAACTCGTTATCAGTATAAAAGACACCTGTCCACAACCTCAAACAGTCACACTCCATACTCCACTATGGCCAAGACCAAAGAGTTGTCAAAGGACACCAGAAACAAAATGTTAGACCTGCACCAGGCTGGGAAGGCTGAATCTGCAATAGGTAAGCAGCTTGGTGTGAAGAAATCAACTGTTGGAGCAATTATTAGAAAATGGAAGACATACAAGACCACTGATAATCTCCCTCGATCTGGGGCTCCACGCAAGATCTCACCCCGTGGGGTCAAAATGATCACAAGAACGGTGAGCAAAAATCCCAGAACCACACGGGGGGACCTAGTCAATGACCTGCAGAGAGCTGGGACCAAAGTAACAAAGGCTACCCTCAGTAACACACTACGCAGTGCCAGACGTGTCCCCCTGCTTAAGCCAGTACATGTCCAGGCCCGTCTGAAGTTTGCTAGAGAGCATTTAGATGATCCAGAAGAGGATTGGGAGAATGTCATATGGTCAGATGAAACCAAAATAGAACTTTTTGGTAAAAACTCAATTAGACGTGTTTGGAGGAGAAAGAATGCTGAGTTGTATCCAAAGAACACCATACCTACTGTGAAACATGGGGGTGGAAACATCATGCTTTGGGGCTGTTTTTCTGCAAAGAGACCAGGACGACTGATCCGTGTAAAGGAAAGAATGAATGGGGCCATGTATCGTGAGATTTTGAGTGACAACCTCTTTCCATCAGCAAGGGCATTGAAGATGAAACGTGGCCGGGTCTTTCAGCATGACAATGATCCCAAACACACCGCCCGGGCAACGAAGGAGTGGCTTCGTAAGAAGCATTTCAAGGTCCTGGAGTGGCCTAGCCAGTCTCCAGATCCCAACCCCTTAGAAAATCTTTGGAGGGAGTTGAAAGTCCATGTTGCCCAGCGACAGCCCCAACACATCACTGCTCTAGAGGAGATCTGCATGGAGGAATGGGCCAAAATACCAGCAACAGTGTGTGAAAACCTTGTGAAGACTTACAGAAAACGTTTGACCTCTGTCATTGCCAACAAAGGGTATATAACAAAGTATTGAGATTAACTTTAGTTATTGACCAAATTCTTATTTTCCACCATAATTTGCAAATAAATTCTTTAAAAATCAGACAATGTGATTTTCTGGATTTTTTTTTTTCTCATTTTGTCTTTCATAGTTGAGGTATACCTAGGATGAAAATTACAGGCCTCTCATCTTTTTAAGTGGGAGAACTTGCACAATTGGTGGCTGACTAAATACTTTTTTGCCCCACTGTATGTAGCAGACCCGTTTCTTACTAATAGCCTCGATACCATTCATTCACAAACTGTAAAATTGACTCATACTTCAAAATGGGTAATGCTGGACCTAGGATTAACCATGATGATAGGTTGTTCTGTCCAATAGACTTCATTAACTGATATTAAGTAAATGCTCCCCTGTAGCTAGATGCCTTGCCTTTCCATAATTGCCTTGTTGGGTTCCCATTCTTTTCAAAATGCCTTATTTGTGAAAATCTGTTTCCTCCTCAGACTTAATCTTCTTCCGATAAGGAAATACCAGAAATGAGGCATTTCCATGTATTATTATAATGATATTCCCAAGGTAGTCGAGTAGCTTAGCAGGGGATCTTATTAGTTTGACTTTGAATCGCCCAAAGCATACAAAAAGAGTGGTAATAAATGCAATTAAGGTTTTCTCTGTTAGTGTTGTTGGATAATTAAGTGTACATTTTGCAGCTTAACTCCAACCCCATTTTGCTATGCATGTCAAGCTTTTTTTGTACATTTGAAAAAAAAGAGATCCTTAATGGCATATTTTCTTGAAGTCAATTCTTGAACAAACCACAAGTTTACTTCTTTTGAAATTAAATCCCTATAAAAGGGTCATACATATGCAATTAATCGTAAGATTAATTATTTTTTCATGTTTTCAATTTGTATGTTTTAACTTTATTCAAATTCAAATCAAGTTTTATTTATATAGCACATTTATAAACGATTTTTGGTCGAGCCAAAGTGCTGTACATATAATAAAAATAGCCTACAGTAGAGACACTTTACAGCAAATACAACAGCACAGATTGTTCAGAATATCAGTATGAGAAAAACGACACCCTCTATCCTTAGACCCTCACATCGTACAAGGAAAAACTTCCAGAGAAAACCCACAGTTTAAGGGGAAAAAATGTGAGAAACCTCAGGGAGAGCAACAGAGGAGGGATCCTTCTCCCAGGACGGACAGATGTGCAATAGATGCCGTGGGTAAATCGAAGAGATAATACATTTTACAGCATAGACCGAATGTTAGGAAATGCATGTGTCTGCAATAAGAAGATGAATCCACGAGGATGTCAGCTACAATCCTGTGGAAGCCATCAGGGAAGCAGCATGACATGAAAATGTTTTTGAACTTAATCATCAAGACAAGGTGGATATCCCAGTCTTGAAGGGGGACTTTTTTACGTAACCCTACAAAGTGCTGTAAGTTAATGATATGCTATTTAGCTTTGGAAGTAACCCTATGCTGGCATCAATACTGCAGGTAATTAGCTATAAAGCTAGGCATGCTAACATTGCAGCCTTTGTATGAGCAGACCAACACACTGGTTAATCCATTCCTTATGCATTTCCAAACATACTCCAAACTATTTAGATGCCATGCGTCACTTTTTACTACAGCCCCATACATACCACTTGATCATGTGGAGAAATCCAATGCTTGGCACGCTTTGCTTTGTTACAGTTGCTAAGCTATGATGCACCATCACTGTTTGGAGTAAGGGCTTAGTGATCGGTCAATAACATGAATATTCTGTCATTTTTCCAGATCTGAATTGAGGTTCTTTCTCTATTGTTGATCATTCTAGATTTTTTTGGGGGGGGGGGTCTATGTAATTTTTGTGCAGACCAAGTATTCATTTCTGTGTGTGGAGGATTAACCTCAGGGCCCCTAAAAACATATTCATCAGAAGAGGAGGAAGAAGTATTCAGATGCTTTGCTTGAGTAAAAGTACCAATACATTATCGTCAAAAATGGCATTACAAGTCAAAGTCCTGCCTTTTAAAATCTTACTCACGTAAAAGTACAAAAGTATTATCAGCAAATGTACTCAAAGCATAAGAAGTAAAAGTACTCGTTGTGCAGATAATTCCCTTTGTGTGCATACAATTATATTTCTTTGAGACATTTCTAAATGGTAATGTTGCATCAAGTAGCCTTTCCTGTTGTACACAAACAAAGTTATGATTGACTTTTTGTAAAATATTAAAGTTAAAGTACTAATCCACTAGTTTAATTTTTAGAAATGCATCTTGATAAAAGAAGCTAATGCTGTTTTATAAATATAGTGGAGTAAAATGACATTGTTCCCCTTTTTAAAGGAAGTGTAGGAGAAGTATAAAATGGCATAAAACGGAAATGCTCAAGTAAAGTGTATTTCAAAATGTTACTCAAGTAAAATAAGTAGAATAAATGTACTTAGTTACTTTCCACCTCTGTCAGTCATGTTATGAGTGATGGGGTCCTTCATGAACATAATATTTACTGCCAAAGTAAAGGTCCAGCAATAAAGATGAATATGGTTTTGGAGGTGATATGACCTAGGTCACAGGTGTAGATGCTAAGTACGTGTGGTACCTGTTAGGGAATAATTTGCCCTGCATGTCCTCCTTCGCCCTCTGACGCAGCTGACCAACCTTGAGCAGCCGTTATCTCCCATAAGGAGGGGCTGCCCTAGCATTTTGTTGATGTTACCAGTTTATGACCGGGCAACTCTCTGTCAGAGATAGTTATTGTTGTGGGACACCTGGAACACATCCTTCTCAGGGTGTAGATGACCCCGAGCCATAAGCGACAACAAATGTGATTCAGTGTCCCTCAGCTGTTTAGTCTATCTATTGCACAATGTTGATTATTCTCTGAGAACTAGCTAAATACATGGGTCTCTGGGGTAGAGTTCTTCAGAATTGATTGTGGCATCTCAACCGTGTGGTCAACTCGTGGCCCGTGACATGTCTTGTGAATTCTCCGGCCGAAGCTCCAAATAAACCATCGGTGTTTGCCATCAAAGCTCCAGCTCTCCTTGTGTCTCTCTGAGTCCTGACTCCAATTGCTTCAGAAGTTTCCCCCACAGTACCAGTACTGCTCCTTGGTGCTCTTCTACATCATGTCCAGCCACCACTGTTGAATCAGACAAAGTGCGGCCTGGTGTTTATCAGCCTGTTGAGAGCGTCAGTCTGAGCCATCACCTACATGTATCAAGGCCTCATCAAAACAAGCGCTGTTTCGCGGGAAGCCTCCCACGCTGACTCAATCTTCTTATCAGTGAGGTCATTAGTCTCGTAACCGCTATCTAGGTGTCCGCCTGCTACTGCACGGCCGCTGTTTGTTCTCCCAGCTTACACTTGAGCTCATGGATAAGTCTTAAATGGATAAGGCTTGAGGTTTCCCTGCACGGTTAACCCTTGGATGGACCATTTAATTGGGCAGTCAGTTAATTGAATGAAATTTAAAATGGGGACACATCGATTTATGAATGGATACCAATATTGATCTTGGTTCTGAGAGTTGTTTGTGTGCTTATAGAAGAATATTAGCCTGTTTTACTAGTAGTTGTTCCTTCATAACATGAAAAAGACCCAGTCCCTGCCTAAGGCCCGGTCCACACGGAAACGAAAATGAAAACGAACTGATGTCGATATCAAAAAAGTCTTCCGTCCACACGGAATTGGCTCAAGAAACGTGTCCGTCCACACGAGACTGCTCGACCCACTGGAAACGCTGTAGTACATATGCCGGGCCTGTAAGTGGCGCTGTACTTCCGCCACAAAATACACCAAAAGCAGCGAATAAGACCCCCCGAGCATGGTTGCCATGGTTGCCTGGTTGCCCTTCTGTTTATTGTCTGCAGTGGATTTAGCAACATGTAGTTCATGTAGTTCTCCATGTGAGCAGCAGAGGTGGGGAGAGGCGGGGCTATTGTTTCATCGTTATCAGGAAATGATCGTATAGGGCGTACATACACACGGAGCAGTTTGGGCCCCCAGAGCGTTTCGTCTGCAGATCTACCCACCCTGGGAGACGTTATCGTTATCTGCGTTCCCGTGTCGGCCTCGTGTGGACGAACCGTCTTCTATACGATAGAGAACTGCCTTCCCTTTGAAATCAAATTCATTTTTGGAGTGGTACCATTTGTAGCTTTCTCCTGCTCCAAAGGAGAGGCCTGTCCTAACACGCCCAGCTGTTTCCACAACATGCATATTTTCAGGATGCTTTTAGTTACAAGTCCCAGCACTGACACCTTTTTTTCTGCAGGTTATAATTAGTAACCAAGCTAGTCTTCTTTTTTTGCAGCAACAGGGACTGGTTGCGGCCTAGAAAGTGTAGCAAAGGGGGAATTGATGGTCCTCTCTGTTTATTTTGGGACCAGAAAATGGTAATTGAAAGGTTTTCTCCAGATTTACGTGCCTGTACTTCACAGCCTGCTCATTATTTTGTTGTGACATAGGCCACCACCTGCATTGGAATAGTGAACAATGTTGTATTAGACAGGAGTCATTTTGTTATTCTGGGTTAAATGAAATTCAGATGATTGGTTAATATTTTCAGTTTTGCTTTCTGACACTGGATTTTTGGATTTGAGTTTTGCACCAAACAGGAAGAGATTGATTTAGGTAATTACCATTTCAAACACATATTTCTACATTTCCCTGTCGTTTTCGTGTCTTTGTCTCTCACATGACTCCAGACAGTTCATGATCTAATGCAAACATTTCACAGATGCCATTTAATGTTACATACATTTTGAACCAGGGCATGTTCAATTTCATTTCATTCAGCTGTGATGACATTTCCTTTAGTTTTATTTTGTATTCATAAATAGGTGACTAGGAACGATGTCTTCCATTTTTATTTCAAATACTTATTTGTATTCTCGTTCCCACCTGGACTACCTGTACTTCCCCTTGCCTTTTTATAGTCAAATCATTCATTCATACTCTGTGGATAAATGAGATGTTATTGCAAATTTAATTAAAAAAAATAAATAACCGCACAACCGCATTGATGTTGTTTTTCTTTACAATACGATGGTCATTTAAGTATCTAACACAAAAATGCGAAGTCTCTTATCTGTCATTGTCTCCTCCATGTTAGCCATCGCTCCAGGTCCTTCCTTTCGCCACCATCATGAGCACACCCAGCTGGGCAGGTTTCCAGAGAATGAAAGGGATCTTGGGTTACCTCCATCATGACACATATGGCCACAGGGAGCCCGCAGCAGCACACATCTTATCGCTGAATAGAAACGTCCTGGGTCATCTGTAAAGGGCTCTGGTTCTTTCCTTCAGTGACAGCACTGGGGGCGGGAGTGAGCGTGTGATACTTTACTTTGTTCACAGTGTCGTTTTCCTGTCACGGACATCTCAGTGTTTTCTGAAACATCTCTCTTTCCTCCCCTCCCTGATCTGTTATTTTCTCGCCTGTTTTTGCTCCTCATTTCTTCTTCCTACGTCTTTCCTCCTTCTCTGCCTTTGGGTTTTCGACTTTTTCTCTTCCATTTGAGTCTACGTGCCAGCACTATGAACCCAGAAATAATTAGTCCCTAAAGTGTATGTTGGAAATATATAGTAGGGGTCCATAACATTTAGAAGCGTCCTTCTTATTTCCTTTCATCGTTATGCGGTTGAATTATTATTTCAGCCCTGGAAATTGCCTTGTAATATTTGTATTGGGGATCGACCGATATGGCTTTTTCAAGACCAATACCGATTATTAGTAATCAAGGAGACCGATAACCGATATTTGGAACCGATATACATTTGCAGTAAAATCAGAAAATCTTGGTGTCAAAATGTAGAATAACACAAACTCCAACACAACTCAACACAACTTCTTTGAAATGCATTTAAGCATATATTATGTTTAATGAACTTTTAAACATCTTACAACTGGTTTCCTCTCTGTGCCCTTTTCTTTAGTGCAGCCATCTGCAATGAGTTAGAGAGAGACAAGAAGTGGGGCTGCAGGCTGACATGATTAACTAACAATAATGCTTAATTTATTATATCAAAACGATGCCTGTCTATCTAGCATAACATCCCAATAAGCTGCTAGCAACTGCAAAACACTAGTGCTAGCTAATGTTTTGCAAACTATTAAAAGTGAGGCTATTGCAGTAGACCTAACGTTAGTCTAGTAGCCTCACTTCGAATATTTTGCTAAACATTTGCTAGATACATGTTGGCTAGCTAATGAGCCCCCCCCCCCCCGCACCACAGTTGCGAGACGCTGCACGCACCCCCAACTCTGACTGACTTCCCGCGTAACTGGAAAACTGATAGAATTGGATCATAAAATCGTGGTGTTTTTGCAACTTCAGCATAGGGGATTGGGATGTTTATTGAACTTCGGTTTAACACATGTATGGCTCAGCGCTGCTGCTTGCTTCAGTCTGTGTCTGCGTTCTTTCGCACCTGTATGTAATCTGAGAAGGTCCCGCCTCTCTGGCTGGCTCCCGTCCGGAAAATCTTCAGTAATAGCCTATCAGATAGCGCTGTGGGCGGGACATTGCTCGTGTACAGAGAGTGGTGACTGCAGCCAGAGAAACGGCCGCATCAGAGCCAAACTTTTATCTGCAATTTGATTAAAAAAAAAAGTCCGATACCGATAATCGGTCAAATGCGGAATATCGGCCCCGATAATCGGCCACCCCTAATTTGTATTGGTGTATATGAGTGCATTTGTGTACTTACACAAAATATACATAAGCACCATATGTTCAGGTGTATGTGTGAACATATGAATGTAAAAAAAGTCACTTGTAAATAAGTGTCCACAATGTTTACATGCATATATTATTATATGCATATATTATTATTATTTATTTGCCAAGTACATGTGTACATATATTTTTATATATAGTATTTTCTTTTTCAAAAAAGTTTGTCAACTGCTATTGACATGTGCAGAAAATGACCCGATCTAGTTTTCATATATATAACTTCAATTTATTTTTTCCCTAGTTTTTCTTTATTTCTTTGTACTCCTTAATTTCTATACGTTTTTGACGCAATAATGCCAATGTGATTTTAGGATGATTCACGGGAGGGCTGCTTCCCATAAGCTATGCTTCAGCCCTCCCGCTTCTACTCATTTTGTTTATCTTTGTGTGTATGAATTATACCTTCTTTTTTTTTTTGATGAATTAGTAGAATAAATAAAACCAAAAAAACTATTGAATGCTAAGTTGAACAATTGGAGTTGCGTAATTAGCATGAATTAGCACAATGATTATATTGATAATACAGCCTGGTGTTTTGGGGGTTGTTGACGATGCTTAATCCATTTGTGTCCCTTTTTAAACCAGGGATTCCATATTTCAACTCCCAGTGGTCTGATTTTGATGCATTTTAAGTCGACTTTTTAGATTTAGAGGATAGATGGATAAACTGGATTTGATAGATGGCATCTATTTCAAATAGTTTGACAAATCTTGACCACACTCAAAAGTTGTCCAAATAGTTTTTTACTTATTGTCCATATAGCTGCTAATTCATGCTATTTAACACAACTTATGCTAATTGTGCAAATGACCAAACAAATGCAAGTTAGCCTCCAGAAGTTTGTAAATGCTAGGGATGCAAACTATACATTTCTTGCATGAAACATTCTCATGTCCTTCACAATAGCACTGTGTTACCAAATGGACTATTTTCTTATCCCCACTCCGTCCCTTCTGTTCTGTTGTCCCCTCTTCCTCCCCCGCCTTTTATCTCCCCCCCTCTGTTTTTACTCAAGACCCTTTCAATCAATGCCAGATCCATCTAAATATCCGTATTATTGTTATCCACTTCGCATTTGCTTTAAAGGTCTAAACAAATACCGAGTGGATGCTTTCATTCAGTTGGGTGGATCCATTTATAGTATGGGTGGTCCCAATGGGAATCAAACCCTTAAATGGTGCAATGTCAGTGCTGGGCTGTACCAGTCGAGCCGCAGAGGGCTGTAGCATAGCAACAACAACCCCCCCCCCTTCATTTTCCACCAGTGCTGACATCCAGAGGGGGGGAACAAAAGAGAGAAAGGATGAGCCCAGAAAAGGCAGTAGGAAAGTAGGTGCTGGAACACGGCCGGCAGTAAAGTCTGACTTTTGTTTAAGCGATTGGTGACTTTAATTTGACTTGATCTTGAAATGTATAAGGTGCTGCCTGAAGTTGACGAGGTGCCATAGAACGGCTACATTCTTGCATGAGTCAGAGTGCCTACTTGGAGTTTTACACACTCGGGATTGGAAAATATTGTCTGGGTTGCTGAACATTCCCACAGCACATGCCCGGTATTCCTAGCTTTGGCTCTTGTGACCACCCTGTAGCGTTTTCCATCCAGGGTTCTGGCTGTGAGGACGCTCAGAAGCTGCCATGAAGTCATTTGTTCTTGGGATGCAGCAACAAGTGTTTCTGATGGCAGTAAAGGCAGGATATTCATACAGCTGTCAGAGGCTGTTTCCCTGATGGCCACCGCCAGAGCAGCTCCTTCCAAAGTGGAGATGGAGTCACGTATAATACATTTGACTGGATATTCCAATCAGGATTGTAATCACAAGTAACACATTTGAATGTGTCTCTCCATTAGCAGTTATCTAGGTTTTACACTGAGTGCCAACTTTTAAAATGTAATTTGCAGTACTTTTTGGCACTGGACTGGTACAGTGCATAGTATATGGTTATCCATCTGCACTGATGCTAGCTACAATTCTCAATTATTTAGCTTTTTGCAATGCAAGACAGCACATTTCTTCTCGTATAATTGTGAAAAAAGGTTACTAGGGCTGGACGATTTTGAAAAAACAACAAAAGAGATTTTATTGACTAATTTTGCAATTATGTCATGAATATGCTATATTAGGGACATTTTTAAACATTTATTTATATTCTTTATTGAACAAAAATATTAAAATGATCAGGGTGTGATTTTTCTCTTTTTTTACATTTCTTTATAAGTATTTGTACAAAACAATAATATTTGATTAAGTTTCTACAATACGATTTGTAAGCCGGGAAACATCTCTGCAGCACCACAACACATTCTGAAATGTGCCTTCACCAAATAGTGCCCTTACTCTCATTGTGACATTGCACTGGTCCATTCTCATACAGTTTGGATTTGTCCATTTTGCAACATTAGTATATACTTCTTTCAAGCCATTCAGAGAAGAAAATGTATGGAGTTATAGACACATCAACACATGCTTCTTAACACTCAGACGCACATTATTTCTAAATGTAATAAAGATTATAATAGAATCTGTGATTTGCATAAATATCTATATAATCTGCATTATTTGTGATTGTAGTGATGCGTCACAAGCCTTTACTTGACATCTGTCAGTCTTATCACGCCCCTCGTTGATCCTATCAATACCCAGCAGAGGAACAAAGCAGCACCTGGTGCTCCTGCCACCTGCAGAGGGCCAGACTGAAGGAAGTAGGCAGGCTCCTTTCATATTCTCTTTATCTGCAGATGCTATCAGGAAGCTGTGTTGACACACAATTGTGTAAATCCACTTGTTTGCGATGAGGGTTGAACAGGTCCATGTACGAGCTTGGGGATTTCTTTGAAGTACTGAGAATACTTCTTGTACAGGCAGCCGAAAGTGATGTAGCCCCGCCCCTTTTTTCTCACGTTGCTGTCCCGGGTGTATGCTCACTGCAGCACTGCAACACACACAAGATCTAAACCTATTGCTTTGTCAAGCACTGCCTCCCCTCCTTTTCTTTGGTGTTTGTGCTTAACAATATTTTGGGAACATCCTGTTTGTGTGTTTAATGGTGTGGGTCGCAGATTGTTTTAGTTAAAGGCCTCCGACCACTCCTGCTCTCTTATTAGTGTGACGGTACAAGAAAGACTGAGTAAAGAAGAGAGGAACACACAGAGAAACCCCCAGTGAGAGAAGGGGACGAGATGAAGGGATGGAAACAGAGGGAAATGGTAGGGATGGGGGCAGTGAAAGGAAAACGCCATTGAGGGGAACTTGAGGTTGGCTGTGGTTGAGCGGAGGGGGCGTGGGCGTGGGCGTGGGGGGGGGGGGGGGGGTTATTGCAGACAGACAGCATTGGGAATTCTGCTGTTGCTGGTGTGCAGCCTAGCATTAAATGCAATGTAATGCTTCGAGACATGTTTATGTGCTATGTAAGTGATTCCCCGTTTGCCCTTCATGAATATCCGGCACTTATTAAAGATTCAGCAGTCTACCCCCCCCCCATAGTTGACACATCATATATGGCCAAATGTGTGTTGGGGTGCTGTCACCGCCTCTGGGCATCACACAGCTGTGTCATACGAGAGAGCACAACACGGAAAAAGCTTTTATTGGGGTTGGTTGTGCCTCCATGCTCACATCTGCCAGGAGAACCTCTGGCTGTGACATAAAGCGGCCTGGTTCTATTTTCATCTGTAATTTAGGTAATTTACTGAATGTATTTTTAAACCACTTGCAATTGAATTGCTTAAAGGGCTTTTTGAAGTGCCTCTGGCTCGGAGTGCCGTTCCTTTTTAAGCACTATGTTGTCAGAATCACAGCTTTTAGATTCCCTTTGATGACCTTGGCATGCTATTTATTCAGTCGTATTTATCTGGCTTTTATTTAACCAGGAAGTACTTTTGCAACAAGGCATCTGTTATTTCGAGGACCGAAGCCTTGTGTTTTTAAAGATATGGCATGATAGGTCTGGAAGAGCGGCATTCTGTTCAAACAATAGCAAATGAATACTTAATTGATATGAAATAGGATTTAGTAAACACCTATTGTACTGCACGTTTGAGTGATATTGCTATATGATTCATGATATTGAGGCAATGATCCTTTTTGAAACATTATTCACATGATGGTTAAGAAGAATATTCAAATGATTATGGTGTTTTTTGTGAGGGTCTGTACCAAACAAGGAAGGCTTGTATTAAGTCTGTAGAATACTTTGTGTAAGCCACTTCATCCCAATATATTTTTACATATTTTGCCTCTACCATATTTGGTGCTTACTGCAATTTGAATATCTACATTCCATTTTTGCAATTTGGAAACATTTTCAATGAATTGTGCAGTAGTAGTTGATGTACCATTCAAGTCATTAAGAAAGAAATATAGCTTTGTGTATCAGGAAACTGGTTCAGGAGCCAGATGCACATTAGCACTGAACACGTCCCATATCATGAATCATACTATAAAGTTACAGCCTGGCCACAGGATCTCACAGGAAATTGCAAGCTGATACATTTATTTAACTTAAAATATTTTGTGATCATTAAATGCCAGATGATGACTCATGGGATCGGGCACAGAATCAAATATCCGACCCATAGTCATGGCGGCGCTTTATGACACACAGTTATCCAGACTATCATTTGCTCTCTTTTTATGACGCAGAGCTTTTCCTCAGCAAAGGGTTACTCTGTGTAGGAAAACTCCCAGTCTGCTTACGAGGTGTTCGCCCCCCCCCCAGCGGCCCCGCCACGGTCCGATGGAAGGAAAGGCCAGGCCCGGGTCTCTTCCTCTCTTCTCTTTTTCCCTCATGTCATATCCTGAAGAGACTCTCTCAAGCTGCATTTTTGTGTCGTTACCTCACTGTGGTTGTAAATAATCCCCGTTATGGCTTCCAGATGTCCCTCCGTCCCGCTCTGGAATTGGGGATGGGGTTTGAGTGCGTTGCGGCTGTAAGGGATGGACACTTACTGTAACTGGCTCAGCTGCTGACTACAGCCAAAGTATGCGATGCCTTCTCCGAGTCACACGCTTCTCTCTCCGTCCTTCCCGGTTCCCACAAGCTAATTTTCATTTTATTTGAATTTTTCCATTATTTCGGTTTCTGTTTCTATTTCTAAGAAAAAAGGTTGGGTCAAACTGTGCAATATCAGTCAGATTGGTCATTTTGCCAATGGAAATGTCAAGTCCAAGGTTCCTTCAACAATGCAACATACAATATATTTGATATAGAACTAAATAAAAGTAATGCAAGTACAAGGAGAAATAAAATGGTCACAATGACCCCAAGGCGCAAGTTAACCGGAGACATCATTAAGCTGTTAAATAGAATAAGATACAAAACATAAGGTAACATGTAAGGCAGAAGTAAATAATATTATACCTGTCCAATGCCTAGAGTGGCTCCCTCTTTATTCATTTTTCCTCCGAACTTGTACCCACTATTGTGGGAAGGCAAATGTACACTGGTATGTAGATACTCTGAAATGCATGATTCATGTAGCACGTACACATGAGCTTGTAATGTAGCCACACAAACAAACAATTCCCCCTTAACATACACACGATGTAAGGTCAGATAAGGTTACTTGTGCCCTGTGGTTCCTTTGCAAGAGTCATTCTGAAGTTAGATCTGCAATGTTCTCTTAGTGAAGAAAGCCTTGTAACATGTTACTCCGCTCTGTGTGGGGACTTTGAACCTCTGCAGGGTGTGACACACATCTGCTCTGGGTATTACACAGACTGTATGTGTCAGGTGACTGTGTGTTTTGTTGTGATGTTGACCTAAGTAGTGGGTGTGCCATTTTGCACTTAAAACACAGAACGTGATGGACACACCCACAACAGTCCCTTAATCATCAGCATACATGCAGTGTATTGCAATATTTCAAATAGTTACTTTAGGATTTTACCTTTTCTGTAAATCTTTAAGAGGTTGACCTTTCACAACAGAGCCGGCCAGGTAACCAATCAGAGCAGACTTGGCTGCTGTTCTGTCACAGTAGAGACAGAAAATACGAATATGGACCTGGAAATGAGCATAATATAACCCCTTTAAGTCTCAGGTTCCGCCCTAATATACACTGTACTTAACACAAAGGTAAAAGACATTAAAAAGAGCAATAGTGCAATAGCAATAGACACAAATGATTCAAGGACATTTCAGGAGTAAGAAGAACATGTTCATGTAAAAAGGTTACGATGAAACAAATGTAAACGGCATAGAGAAATATAAATACGGTTTACTGTAGTGACACACAGAATGCATGCAGAGACATAGTAATATGTGCTACACCCCTGACACACAGATTTCACATGAACACACCCTGGAGACATTACATGGAGGAGCCCCATGCCGAGGCCTGTTTTGAGTACGGAGCGTATCATTTGTGGGCCGCTGCTAAGTGAACACACTTGCCTGCAGTTACCAGGTTTCACACAAATACGGCTCTGACTTCTCGTGTCGGTGTGGAGCAAGATGGGCCTGATAAGCACTCAGCATTTTGGGGCTAAACCAGTCTGGCTATGTGGATTAGCTGGCGTCACTCGTGTTTTTCCAGTTTCACTGCATCCTCAGGCCTGCTGCTGAACATGTGTCTTTTGCACAGAATGCTGCTGATGACAGAAGTACTCAGATCTTGTACTTGCATACAAGTACTGATACCGCACTGTACAAATACACAAAGTCTATATATACGATACTTTAATCAGTTAATCAAAAAGCAACATTTATTTAAAGGGGACATATTATGCTCATTTTCAGTAAGTATTATCATCAAAAGTACTTTTTAGTATATTAAATGTAAAAGTACCCAACGTAAAAAAATAAATAGAAAATCTTTAAATGATTTAAAATTAAAATAAATCAGTTTTTGTATAAAATGTTGGCAAATTAAATGTATTACAAACTATCATACTGAAATTATTTTTTCTTTTAAATCTTCCAATTTGTACATATAATAACTATATCCGTTGGTACAGTGAATTGTCGTGAGGTCGAAGAAAATAAAATACTCAAGTAAAGTCAAAGGTACCTCTAATTTGCACTTAAGTAGGATATTTAAGTAAATGTACTTTCACCACTGCTCAAAAAGCCTACGCTACATCACCGTGACTGACATATCATTTTCCAATCTTGCCATGCACATTGCAAAACTCGTATTCAAACAAAGAGCTGCAGTCATGCTAAAGCTTACACAGTCACTTTACCAAGCGTTGCCACGGGTTCCTAACACACCTTGTCATAGCAACAGTTGCTATGTTTTGGCCCACCTGTATGTTTTGCCAGTGAGGTAAAATGCATGACCACACTGTACGGTATTTCTTCTTCTGTTGTAAAAAAGGGAAGCTATGAATCCTTCGGCGCTGCAGGAATACAGACACATTGATCCTTAAGTAAATGTGGCTGAGCTTAGCGAGTACATGCCGTTCTTGTTATGTGTTGACCCGGCATTCTGACTCAGGGCCTAGTATTTCCAAAACACTCATTGAATTCCATTTATAAATGACAGGCCACAATAACAGGTTAATGGCTGCTGTGTGCTTCAATAACCCACCTGCTGTCTGACTCAATGATTTTCCCTCTCCAGATAAGTAATTTCTATAGTCTGGTATTTCTGCTAAGGCCAGAGGAAAACATAGTTACCAATGATGTGTCAGATGTAGATGCGAGGATCTAGATCCAACTATGTATGCACATATCTGTCTAAGTTTGTGCTTTGTTGTGGACAGGGCCTGCTGGCTCCTGGCTCCCAGATGAAAGACATTTCTCATGTGGCTGGTTTAGTGGAGCTCCTGAGTCAGCATGCAGCTACTAATCAGTGTTTTCTCCCGCTCAGCTAGCCTGGCTCTGATCCCCCTACTCTTTGACCTGCAACCATGTTACTCTTACCTGTATGAGTAACAGTTCAAACAGAAGGGATCCAGATACTTGTATACTTGCTGTCTAGTTCAGAACTACTGGGACTACTTTCAGTGTCCAAAGATATGTCTAGAAATGTCATCTAACACTTTATGCCAATGAATGCCCTTTGCAAGTTTAAGATTCTGTGTTCATATGGCTGTTAAAGAAAGATACCTTACCATAACATTGTCATCATACTGAAACATTTTACTGCATTAAGGGTATACAAAAAAGCAATCATGACAAAATTGTGAGCAATTCAGCACTTAAAATACAACTTGATTTAATGTTCTCCTCTTATGCATTTACTTAAACCCCAGGCAAGTTGAGCTCCTTAGTAGCACAGTGGTAAGAGGGCATCCCATATGACAGCCCTGGACATTATTCCACCCTTTGGAGCTTTGTTGCATTTCAAACCCCCCCAAAAAACCCAAGGCATATGACGCTGAGGGTTATGATGACTTTTTATGAGAATTCAAAGATATAGTTCATGTGACAACCATCATAAATCATCATTATTACATAAAAAAAAAAAGTATTTTCTCTTCCCTCTTAAGCTAACCTGACAAGTTAAATTGTTCTTTAATGTTCATAGATGGCCATATTTAAACCCTCACCTAATCGCTTGCTGCTGAAGCATAATTGCGCGGCTTTGATACATTAATGAATATGAGTCCAAAGGGATTTCAGTTGTTGATGTTACCCTGTACCCGGGCACACATGACATGTCAGGTTAGACATGCTGGCTAACATACAGAGATCTGGCAGATACTCGGATAAAACAAGTTGGCTCAGCAGGAGAACCTGCACTGAGCCAACTGGTGGTCAATTTCACTAGTTTCTTAGAAGTCTGTCTGCCAGCCACTTTGGCATTGGACCCTTTGTCATGAATCAAAGACATTACGTGATCATAAAATCAGACAATACTGAATTGTCCTTATAGGGGACGAAACATTTTTTTTTATATATGTCATGCACATACAGTAACAACATCTTAATATCTTGAGTTGAGCATTTTTTGTTGACACTGTATTTTGCCAGCCAGTGCACCGTAGTCTTCACTGACCTCTCAGCCTTCTCTCTATTAGACTCTACTTTACTATTAGATTGCGTATGAAAAAGGGAAGCGTTCTGAAAAAGAAAGAAACAAGTGGTTTGTCAAAGGAAGTGATTAAGGGATGAGTCCTAAAACCCAGAAATGAGTTGGCATGTTACCACTTCGGTTTTTTGTCTCAAAGTCTACCCCACTCATAAATGTCCAAGGCTTCTATGCGTCATAAAAACTGTGATTGCTTACAACTGAATAGATGAGACTACTTAAAGTCATCACGGCCAATATTAGCCACCTTTAGCTTAACGGTAGTGATGCAGATATAGATTGTATAGCGTAGTGTTACCTTTTTACCAAGTATTATAAAATCTTATGGAAAAATCTCTTTATTTTTTGTCGACAGAGCACTTGCAATTCTAACTTCAGGGTTGGCCTACAAAAAGATGTCATCACTGCCCTACTCTACTGTCAGCCTGGTTTGTTTTGACAGATATGTGGTGTAGTCCTGGTCACTTCCCTGACACTAAATCACTGAATAGTGATTTAGTGTTTAATGTTTCTGGTCTACTGGCTCTGTAACTGGTCTACAGGAACATTCATGAAATAAGAGTTTCCCAGCCTTACTCAGTGCATTAGCCTTGTTTCTTGTGTATTTCTGCGTGTAAATGGTCTGTATTAATGTGTACCAGGACACGGCACACTGCACTGGCCCCTGCGTCCCCACTGCACTGTGGTCATAGCTGTCAGCGGAGTCAGGAGGGAGTGTGAAAGTACAAATGGTTGAGCTAGGAGTGAACTGTTTGTTTTATTTCAGCAGGCATTACCCTGTTTCACAGTGGGATTATTTCCTTTTTTCCCAACACTGGAGGCTCTGTAATGTCACGGCAACCAGATGAGTTTAGCTTGATATTTGTCCAGTTAGCTTTGCTGCTGGTCAGCTCCCACACACACCCAGGAAACATCAACCAAAACAAAAAGGTTGGGTATAGTGGATGATGGTGATGTTGTCTTGAGTTAACAAACCGCTTAGTGAATTTGCTAATAATGCTACACTTGCTGCTTCATGTAGACAGGCAGTATACTTTTCAAAATAAAAAGGTCTATGTTATCAGAAAATCAGTGTCAATGTCACCAGTACGCTGACCCTGGCATGCTGGGATCAGTTAACCAGGAAGTGTTTCAATAGTTCTCCGCACATGAGGGAAATGCAGACTTAGTCAGCCATAGATGGAATCTCTGTTGGAGTCCGTTTTCCACCAAGAACCATAACCGCAGGCGTAACAATAGCTAGCTTTATCACCCAGTCGCTCTGTGTCCGGGTCATGTGCTCGGAGTGGTCCAGGTGGTCTCTAACAATTTAATAAAGAACATTTAAAATGGCATGGCAGCCTTTCACGTGCTATGGGAATATTGTAGGTTACCACATGACTAGCACAAGGCCTTTTCCATAAGCCCAGGTCATAGGACAAGGGTATTTCCCCTTCCTTTTGGGTTACTGTTAGAAAATGCCCAGAGCTTCCATCAGGTCAGGGCAACAGAATTGTCAATCAAAATTCATGGAGTTGGTTAGCAAACATGAAAAGCACTGACTTCCTGCTCCTACATGAACTGCTAAGCCCACGTATAAAGTGATCAGTAAATCACCTGCTGAGCGGAGGATCCTGAAGTTCTCTGCTTATCAATAGAGCAGCACTGTTTTTAATTGTTTTATCTCAAGTCTAATTTCATGTTCCATATAAACAGTCTAGAAGGTGTTAGCAGAATCAATACCTCCTATGTAAAATACTGCTGAAAACAGATGGAAAAAGAGCATCAAATGGTCTTTTTGATTACATACACTATTATCCTTCCAACCATAGCTTCCTGTGCCCTACATTCCCTATGTTGTTCTGTGATCTGACTGTATATGCGTCTCCTTTGCTGAAGGTCCTTCATGCATCACCTTTGGCCTGTTATATTGAACCTAATATGTTCCTTCTCTCTACAGCTAAACCCTTCACTTCCAAAGTGAAGCAGATGCGCCTGCACAAGGAAGACTTTGAGATCCTCAAGGTGATTGGACGAGGAGCCTTCGGAGAGGTAATATACCTTCTGGTTTTTACACTAAACATGCAGCAATCCTTTACCATACATGGTGAGAACCTGCAATTAGGGTTTCCCCTTTGTTCTCTTTTGAACGAGTAGCCGGTGTTAATGGAATATCTTTGTATGGATTTGTCGTGTGCTGTGTTATTTGTCTTTCAAATATGGAACTTCTTTCTTAAGATATAGATGTTGCTCTATGATGTTGGGACAGTACCTACCAGTAACAATCTATATTCTTTTATACCTTAATGCCCAAGCATTAAGAGGCAGTGTTGTTGTATTTCATAGGTGATTACTTTGTGCTGCATTCCAGCAGCAGTGCGTAGTATTGCTCTGCTGCATGACTCTACTTGCAGCTTAAACACTTTTTAATTCTTATTTCACATGTAACCCATGAGCAGAGATTACAGTGCCAGTGAAACCATCTAGTTTTGTTAGTTTCAGCTTTTGCATGCCCGTAGGGAGGTGGAAATACATGTGTCGCTTGGTTTCAGGTAATGATGTCAAAGCTGGGGAATGTCGGTGGAACAGGTATTGTGGTCCTCGTGCCAAGACGGGCCAAGGCTCTTACATAAAGTCAGTATCCTGCAAAGGCAAGACTTTGTGCAGAATTCCTTTTTTCTCAACACTGGAGGCTCTGTAAAGTCATGGCAACCAGATGAGGTTAGCATGATGTTTGTCCAGTTAGGCTTTGCTGGTGGTCAGCCCCCACACTCACCCAGAAGACACCAACCAAAACAAGACGTCAAACACCAAAAGGAATGTGTATGTTAAAGCCTGCTTGTCTTTAAGCTAATAATGCTAAACTGGGCTAGTCTTGCTGTTTGACTTAGACAGGCAGTATACTTTTCAATACTTCCAAATATTTGATCTGTGGAAGTGTTATTCCCTATCTGTACAAACAAGTTAGTGAATTCCTGAGGTGTTTTTCCCCACTCTGATTGGTGGAGAGAAATTAAGAAAGTGATAGATTGTTAGATGGAGACTTGGACACACCTGCCAGCATGTAGCAGCAGTACCAAAACATTCTAACATGCTCACATGAGCCTCTGCAGGGAGTGCTGGTATGTGCATGTGTGAATCGTGTGTGTGTGTGTGTGTGCTGTGCTCAGCAATGTGGTGTACTCCATGAGTTGTGCTACCTTGTGGTAACATTCCAGAGCCTTTTTTGCCAAGTCAGCTGTGCCAGTGTGTGTTTTTGCACGGGCTTGAAAGACATCAGGATCGTCACATGGCTCCAATTTAAAAGTCCTTTCAGTGTGTTGCAATGTGGATGCTACTGTTATGGTGTAGTAAACAGACATGGGGAAATAGTAGCAGAATAAGAAGATCTCTAGTTGGCTGCCAAAGCTAGATGTCACGTTGAGTCAGTGGTCGAAGAAGTTGATATTGTTGGACAACTTTTTATTAGTGGCAGATGTTTCATAATATAATATTTAGCTTATTTTACATATAAACTAAATGATAAGTCTCAACACACCATACGTGTTTTCTTACCTTACCATTAATTGCCACGTCGATATATTTGATCAAACTGTTGTTTTTGTTGTGAACAGTTTCACACAGAAGGTAAATGTTACATGTTGAAAAAGCAAAACAAAATCTAGAACAACGTAGATTTTTGCAAAGTTTGCATTGCAAATAAAGACATTAGCCAATCACGGAGCCAAGGGTTATGAGTTGATTATTACAAAACAACATCACGCCATGACATGGAGCCTGCGTAGTTCGAACCGACACTGCAAATTCTATCACTCCTTTCAACTTGAATTCATTGCATTCCAGGTCCACGCCTTCCTTTCCTGCCTTTAACAGTAAACATAAACGCTGCCCTACCAGAAAGTACTCAAAGTACTCAGAAAGTACTCAAATTCACCTTTTTATTGAGCAAATGTGCCAATTGTCGCAATTTCGCATGCCACTATTTACATTTGTTTAGTTTACTTGTCATGCCCCCAGTGTGTAAATGCCTCAAGTCAGGACTAGTTCAAATGTTTCTTTACTGCAGTCTGACAACACACGTTCAAAAGCACTGCTACCATAAAGCATATTTGCGAGTTTTTCTTTATGGCCGTTGGCATCATAAAGCTAGGAAGGCTTACTATATTCAAGTAAGATGATAGTAAAAACAGCCATCTAACCTCAGGTCAGACCAAGCAAACATGGAAAATGTGTATTTTGGAAAGGCGTCGTAAAAATTCAAAAGACCGGGTATTATTTCTCTGTAGGAAGTTTTGAAGAAAACTGAACACAGACCTGAGACTAAGATATGGGAACAAAGAGTTAGAAAAGGGACAGACGGAGAAAGAGACCCAGATGGGCAGACACAGGAAAACAAAGTCAAGAAAAATACTTGAGTCAGAAAGGGAGGAGGGATCCTGAGTGCAGGATGTTTTGATTTCATCCTCCCATTGTCAGCAGCAGACGGAGAAGTGGTGCGGGTGCGTGACGCTGTGGAGCTGCTCTGATGAATGGCGCAGTGTGTGCTGGCCTCCTGCCTCTGAGAATGCCCCCATTACGACAGTGTCCCCTCGCCACCAACACAAACAGGCCCAATGGTTCTCTGTGGATATTGTTTGAAACAAACAAAGCCAGGGTTACAGGTTCTACTCCCAGAGGTGTATGTCATCCTCGGTTATGGGCCATCAGTCACTTCTATACCAGAAGATAGTATCGCAAAGGCTAACACATCAAAAAGCAATTGGATATTTCTATTGGATCTCTGAAAATTGTAACAATGATATTGATACTAGATAATATATTCAAATGCAATCTCCAGTATTAAAAAGCTAATGTTAGGCTATTAATGAACACAATTATAGTCAAATGGCTGCGCTAAGCTAAAGTCTCATTTAGACCCTTATTAGCAAACGCTGTCTTTATGTCATGTAATAAAACTCACAATCACGGGTGGGGTATTTACTAACATCCGTTTTGTTTCGTTTGACAAAACGTGAACATCTCTTAAACGTTTATTAGCTACATACTTTAATTCAGGGATCTAACCAAAAATACATTAAAAAAAAAACGTTGACTTCAATACAATTGAACCACAATCTGTTAAAATGCTAACTCATTTCCAGGTTTTAGGACTCATTCCTGCACAACTTGTTGCATTGGGTCAATAAACACATCACACAAAACTCTAGTCAGCATCCAAATGCAGTAAAAATGGCGTTGGCTGTAAAGTGTGTTTTCCTGTGGCCATTATAGCAGATGGTGTGTTTTTAAACTGTCATCACTACTTGGCCTGTAGTACAAATATATAAACTGCTGTAGTTTGCTTCAGGTTCCAAACCACATTTGAAGACTCGGTTGACACTCTTAGCTAACAGTAAAAGAAACCGCAGAAGTTGAAAACACATCCTTTTATCTATGAATACATGTACGGGAATAGTGAAGTAAACTCTGTGAAGTATTTTCTTGGCCAATAGGAAGATGAAGGCAGAAACAGTGGAGAGAGATGGTGAAAAGGACAAAAACAGCCAGGCATTGCCAAGAACAGTACCCCCCCCCCCCCTCTGTCCTCCTCTCTTCCTCTTCTGTTCCTCCTCTCCTCTCTGGTGAGGGATCACTAGGGGAAATCCAAACACTGCAGGAATGTTATCATTGTATTGCATTAGCAGCATTCCCTTGCTCATTTCATAGACTACAGACCCCTCTGTGGCACAGGGCGCCTGTTTGTTTCACTTCTCCTCCGTGTGTGTGTACATCTGTTTACTTGTGTTTATATTTTCCTTGTTTTACTTTTTTCTGTTTAAGGAGGTCAAATTGAAAATTGCACTCGGATGAAAAAAATTAAATTAGCTTAAAGAAATGAGCAAGTTTGCCTGAACATGTGTCTGGCTGTCCGCTTCCAGTTGCTTCGTCACAGCAGCTTCTGCAGCTCCTTTTTTGGCAAAATGTGAAGCCGGAGCTGCGGAGGTTTGTCATGGCAATGATCAGTTCAGGGATAGTTGGCAGTCGTTATGTCGTGAGGACAGTACAAGAGAGAGAGAAATACAATCTCTGAGAGAGAAAAGCTGTGAAGTTTAAGAAACAAGCTAGTATTTTAGTATTTAGGTTTTTTTAATGCGTTTTTGTCAGTCATAAGGCCTGTGGTTAATACAACCGTACAACGTTTTGATCCACTACAGAAACAGCAGTTGCTTACACGTGACTTAGTGAGACTACTAAACGTCATCATGCCGAACATTAGCCGCCTTTAGCTTAGCGACAATGGCGTGACGTCATGTAGTTCAAATTATCGTGTTGAACAAAACATGTAGGTATAACAAATGTGTGTTTGCCACAGATTTTATAAGAGAGTAATGGGAAAACCACCTTGCTTTTAGTGGAGAAGCCATGTGATGCTGACTTCTGGAACAATCAAGAAGATATTTGATCGATTTCATGATACACTACTAGATAATATCGTCTTGTATTTTGGATATCTTCACATTGTAATATTGCATAATTGTTGTCTTATCCTAATTTTAAGGATTTTAGTTTCACATTAATACAATTTTCCTTTACACGATAAGTCATTCGTTTATTCAAAGCACCAATGATTTCATCAAAATATGGAAAAACATATTTTAATAATTATTCCATATCGCCCTGCCCTAGTTCCAACTATGAACCGGTTATTGTGTAAGTTATAGGTATGGACTATATTGAATAAAAACAAGTTTGTGTAGTTGTGTCTGATGAAAACCATATGTGAATTTCTACTTTCAGATCATGTGTACGTGATCTGAAATGAAAAAAGGATACATCATTTCAGCTGATTTCCTTTTAAAGGTTATAAGATAGTCATATTAATGGAAACGCATACATTGAATGGCTTGTCTGGGATTCTGATAGTTAAGGCCTCATCAATAATCTGTGATCACTTCCTTCCAAAACCACCACATCACTTAATATTGATGTGTTCCCATTTACAAATCATTGCACACAGTGATTAGAGGACTGTTCCAGTGTTCCCAAACGGCAGACTCTGTATGGAGGAAGCATGAATCATATTTAAGTGTCCAGCTGTTTAAGAGGAGGGATGTGGATCCAGGTGGACTGCATCTGTTGGTCAGCACTTCAGTATCTGTGGTCACTTCCTGTCGCTGCTGTTACCTTCTCCTTCTTGGCCTACTCTGCTTTCTCCTTCTCTTTCCTGCCTTCTCTTCTCCCTCCGTTTCAACCCCTGTCCTTATCCAAAAATGTTTTGGTATTCAATTTCAACCATGTTTTTGGGTACAGCTGACCTTTCTCCAAATACTCTTAGACCTTATATTTTATTTTTATTTTCAACACTTTCTTCCCGTGTGTCACTGTTTTCTTTAAGTTCCGCTTGGTTCTTGAGGGTGTTGTGGTTCATGGTTGGCGCCTTAAAGCCCAATGGCCAGTGTGAATATGCTGAGATGATCCCCCTCTTGTTTTTATATTGTTACACCACAACCCCAAAGAGTTTAACCTCTCTATTTGCTATGAAGACTATTTTTGTTGTTTTCTAAACTAAATCTTTGTTGAAACATGATTCCACATGAAATATCATTGTGCAGTTCTTGCGTTTCTGTTTCCTGTTGCTTTCAAGGGTAACATATTAAATCTGTCAGTCTGTGTTCGTAACACGGGTCACATTCTTCGTCTGGCTTTGCTGTCACTCGTGTGATTAATGTCTTTTTAACACTACAATTCTTTCTCCCTTTTTGCAGGTTGCAGTTGTAAAAGTGAGAAACACTGACAAGGTATTCGCCATGAAGATCCTCAACAAGTGGGAGATGCTGAAGCGAGCCGAGGTAGGCGTCACACACTTAAAAAGCTTTGAAAGATTTGTGTTGGCTGCACCACTGCTGCCTATTATGGATATGAATGAATATATAAAGATAACTGGATACAGCGTTGGATGCGGGGCTCTGGTTATTCATACGAAGGTTGCCAAGCGTCGAATAAGGCTACAATTACTTCATTTGAAACACTCTTGGAAATATACGGTTCTTCCAGCTATTTTCCGAATCCTACACATGCAACCTTTAGTTCTCATTAAGCCCAGCCTTATATCCACTACATCACGTCCCTCTCTGATCAGTCAAAGGATTGGGAAATAAACTAGGCATATGACTAACACATTTTACACAAGCAGGACTGCATTTAAAGAAAGTACATTTTCGTAGGCCAAACCGTGTTACTACACCCCCTGTGTCAGTCTGTGAAGTAATCGGCTTAAATAGCTTTTTCCCATTGACTACATTAGGAAAGACATGCCTGTAAATCAGCAGATAATACTTTTTTAACTAAACCAGCTTCCCAGCACTAACATTTTTGTAGCCCATTACGGTCTAATGTTGTAAAATGTGATAAAAGCCGAATCCAGAGTTATTTTCGCTCTGTATTAGGCGGTGTTTACACGATAAAGCAAACGGTTCTATCCGCAACTTTTCTCTTTCGCTTCGCCCGTTCGGCCACACGAGTAAATGGGGTCTTAGTCTGACTCAGCCTTGACACTGTGTATTGGAGGCGGGGCTTAAGGGAAACTCAAGTACGCACTCTCTATGGGCCCAGATACGGGTACTTTGCTCTTGAGTCAGACCGTTTTGGCTTCATGCGCCACGGAGCAACTCCCGTAGGATTGAACAGGGCCCTGCCTCACGCTGTATCCAGTCCTCTTGATGCATCCATGATTTCCACGCCCTGCTCACTTACTGGGGCTTGACACAGCACCATGCTGCAGTACTGGGGAAATCTTTACGGGAAATGATAAGGATTTCTGATTATCTAAAGAAGTGTTGGCTCCACTATCAGCACTCTCATAGGCGTTCACTGAGATGTTTGCAGAACATGTTACTGCTTGAGCTCTGGAGATGCAGCTGCAATGTTTTTTCTCATCGACCTCTTCCTGACAGTCTGACATTCACTGTTGGTCCCCTGGGAATTAAATATTCATGAATAATACGTCAAAGGATAAAACTGGTGTGTGTGTGTGTGGTGTGTGTGTGTGTGTGTGTGTGTGTGTGTGTGTTGTGTGTGTGTGTGGTGTGTGTGTGTGTGTGTGTGTGTGTATGTGTGTGTGTGGTGTGTGTGTGTGTGTGTGTGTGTGTGGTGTGTGTGGTGTGTGTGTGTGTGTGTGTGTGTGTGTGTGTGTGTGTGTGTGTGTGTGTGTTGTGGTGTGTGTGTGTGTGTGTGTGTGTGTGGTGTGTGTGTGTGTGTGTGTGTGTGTGTGTGTGTGTGTGTGTGTGTGTGTGTGTGTGTGTGTGGTGTGTGTGTGTGTGTGTGTGTGTGTGTGTGTGTGTGTGTGTGTGGTGTGTGTGTGTGTGGTGTGTGTGTGTGTGTGTGTGTGTGTGTGTTGTGAAACGCCTGTACATGGGAAACAATGTAGAGCAACAGATGTACTGTAGACAGTGCACGCCAAGCATGTAATTGTCGCTGTAGACAGAGAACATCAAAGCACTGAGCAAGTATTTTAAATACTGACATCTAGCAGAGTTTCTTCCCTTTTCAGAGTAAGATTAGTGGCCATATTTACTTGTGGCATTGATTTTTATTATTAAGTGATTCATTTACTAGAGCTCTTTCCCAAAATAAACTTTCTTTAATAATTACAACTTGTCAATGTGTGCTTAATTAAGTGTGCTGCAAGAATCAGAATACTTTATTTATCCCTAGGGTAAATTGGGTTTTGAGACAGTTAAGATTTAAATAAAATAAAAGATTTATAGAAATATGTAATTAAATATAGGGAGTTAAAGTAAGAAAGTGCAATAAAATAAATTAAAGATATTTAAATAAACACAATTTGAAGTAAAATGTCCAATAAAGAAAAACATAACATATTTATAATATTTCCTTTGATAAAAACGTTTTGTTCATTTTACATCACCTTTATAGTAGTTTTATTTTGGTCATAGCGTTTGGACGGACGGTGCTGTTATGTCAATTGTCTCATTTAAACGTATTTGTGTTTCAGTTTTACTTTAATCTTAAACCGAATCTTTATTTTACTTACCGTGTTACTAAAGCTGTCTCGGCCTTTCACTTTTGAAAAAGTGACCTCATGACCTAAGTCTGTTGATGACCATTAAATCCAGTTTCTCTTATGTTAATCAGGTTTCAATCATTAAAGGGGCGATCTGTTTAATATGGCTAAGATGTGATATTGCAGAAAGCTTACAAGACCTAGGTAAGTTAAAGAAAGGACTCAAAGATGAGCAAGCAATCCATTTCCATTCCAAGCCTGTAGACGTTTGACCTCCTAATGGATGGGGCCAAAGGTGTCACACTGTTACCATGTAGGGTTACATGACATTGATAGGAAATCATCCACGTTTTTCTTCCCTTCTACTTTAGTTGAATTGGTACTCTGAAGTAACATTGAATTTGATGAAATAAACAAAAGGCTTGCTCAGAGAACTACACTAATTATTCTCTGCTATAGGGTTAAAATGCATCACTGTTGTGCAACCTTCTAATCTTAATGTGTTCATTACATTTCTGTTTAGACGGCGTGTTTCCGGGAGGAGCGGGACGTGTTGGTGAATGGGAACTGCCAGTGGATCACCACCCTGCACTACGCCTTCCAGGACGACAATAATCTGGTAACACAGTACTCCATTTCTTCTTCTCAGTGTATTCATGAGCAGGAAAACATTTATTTTTCCACCAACCACCATAATTGTATTTCCAGAAGTCCCCCTGCCATGGTTTGAACCTTAACTTCTCCCAGTGAACTTTTAACATGTATTATCCGATGACTCCGTTTTCAGTATCTTGCTTCAAATATTTCAGCACTTGGTACTTTCCAAAATCACAACCATATTTCTACTGAGCGGCTCCACCTGCCAGTTCATTTATAGAAAACAGCACCGCCTCTGCATGATGGCTGGTGACCTGCCAAACGCTGACCAGCACATTCAATCCTCACCACAGAGCACAATATGCCTTAGAATCGAAGGAAGTTGAGCAACAGATGTGAACAGGCCAAAAAACATTTACGCAAAAAAGCAAAAAAAAAGAGCTGGCAGACCAGTTCTTCTCCGCTCCGATTGGCTGCTGGAGGCAGTCGTCTCTCCCTGTGACCCTGAGTTCAAATGCCAGGACTGCTCGTCAT
Organism: Harpagifer antarcticus; assembly: GCA_902827135.1. Classification (NCBI taxonomy): domain Eukaryota; kingdom Metazoa; phylum Chordata; class Actinopteri; order Perciformes; family Harpagiferidae; genus Harpagifer; species Harpagifer antarcticus. The sequence continues at coordinate 2,607,488 of CADEHL010001033.1, read as the reverse complement.
TCCATTTCCCACATTCTCACAACAAATGCTTCACCCTGGACACTCCCCAAGGCCTTAAAGATACTCAGCATGGCCCGTATAGCCGTCTATTTTTGGAAAACTTTAGAAGCATTTAAGAGCTGGCTGCCCCTTTCTAGTAATGATACATTGAGAAAAAGGGACAGAGGACTGAGAAAGGCGAGGCAAAGAAGGGTGGTATATGTTTGACTTTAGTCTATGAAACTCTAGTGTTGTTTTCTACATACAGCACCTCACTGTTTCACACTTCACTAATATTTGGATTCTATTCTCCGCCCAAATTAATTTCTTTCCCATTAGCTGTCATTATCTCTGCTGACTCCCGGAGAGGACCACGTGTTGGGTCACGTGTCTGTCTGCAGCTAATCTTGCATACGGCTTGATCTGTCAGCCTAACATTTGTTGTGCACATTTATGACTGCATGCTGAATGAACTCTGGTGGTTGTGGTGTTTCACAATTTTTGAAAAACATAATTGGGTTGACAGTTTTCTGTCTTTCTCTGCTGTTTTTTTGCTTCTCTTAAAGTGCCAGTACGCGCCACAAGTAATAAACAACCGCTTTAGCAACAAAAGGAATTTCTGGCAACTTGCCAGGCTAAAAACAAGCATTAGCTAGTCTGTTGTAGGCCACATTCTTATCTTTGTCAAGGTATAAAAGCTCCATAGAAAAGTCTGCTTTTATTATGAACTAGATCCTATGCAGATTAATTCAGTAGCCAATTTGTTATTATCCACTTAAGTTCAGCACAACTAGAGATTAACAAATTCCTGTTTGGTTATATTTGCCACCATCTTGCCTAAAAAAAGGCACTGGCACTCAAAACCCAAAGCGGCATTTGAACACACTGAAAGGACGTCAGCCATCTATCACATGAGCTCTGCACGTGCGTAAGAGGAAATAACTCCATTATGGCAGGAGGCATTAGTCTAGACAGGAGCAACTTAGGTCTGTAGATATAAGCAGCGTTTGCTGATCATAACTACTTACTTTTCTATCTATCGTCCGTTCGTTCTCTTCCCTGTGCACTGATTCCCTTATTCTGAACAATTCAACATGTAGAATCGGCTTTGAGGTCAAGGCCAAACAGTGTGAGACGAATCCCAAAAACCAAGCCGAAAAACGCTCAGCAACCGACAGCTCCAACTTGGCCAACGGTCACTAATCGGCTTGGTGTTTTTGGGCTTTAAGAAAGCTGGAAAGTGACAATTAAGTGAGGAAGAACCGTACTGCATTTTCATAGTTGGCATTTAGTCTAATTTCTCTTTCTGTTTGTATCTTTGTCTCTCCAGTACCTGGTCATGGACTACTATGTGGGTGGTGACCTGCTGACTCTGCTCAGTAAGTTTGAGGACCGGCTGCCGGAGGAGATGGCTAAGTTCTACCTGGCTGAGATGGTGCTGGCCATCGACTCTGTTCACCAGCTACACTACGTCCACAGGTGAGGAGCAGGCAGAGTGTGATTCCATTTTGGGAGGTGCTAATGTGTGTGTCTGTAATCATTCAGAGGGAGGAACACACTGAGCATTAGGTCCTGATGATGGATGTTCAGTGGATTCACATTATTATTGCTGTGTGGGCAATTGTCCTGTAGGGGGGGGCAGCTAAATGAAAATACAGACGAATGAGCGTGCACATGTTCGACTAAAGTCATCACTACCACTGACTAATTAGAGTATATTAGTTTGTGTTCCTCTGTGTGTTTTCGCTCTTGAGCATTCACATTGAGGTTTGTGTGTGAGAGGCTTTGGAAAATAAGTGCGTTGCTGGAAGAGATACTCATCATTCCCTTCATTAATCATCCACACACCATGTTATTACAAGAAACGGTCCTGCATCTTAACTTCTACTTAAGTAAAAGAGAAGTAGTATGAACTAAATATACTATAATCATTCGTGGTATACCGGTAATCTCTCCAAGTGAAAGCATGCGATAATGTGAAATGTGTTACTCGTAATACAAAAAAAACCCACTGATGATAAACACCTGATTCTGCTCATCTTTAGAGATTCAAAGTGGGTTTTATGCTTTTAGTTTAGCTGAAAAGGTTCTACAAACATGCTGTGCAGTACCTGCTAAGCACCAAACAGCAGCCAGACATATTTCAAAAGAATCTGGGGAACATTTAGCTGCTAAATAGCCTAAAATCCCAGCTAAAAGACAGAGCAAATTGAACTTACAGTGATTAGGTGGTGAGAAACACTTCGCCTAGTTACCCAGTCACTTGATTTGAAAATAAGGAATTGCTAACGTGTTAGCATGTCAACTAATAGGTGATGGTACATCAGCTGTCCCAAAGTTGCAACAAAGGCATGTTAATGGTTTAAAGCAACAAACAGCCTAAAACAGTTTGTTCACACCCTGCGGAGGTTTTCCTGTAGATGTTTGAATCATTTGTCAGCCAACAGAAGATGCCCTTGGGAACAGGACGTTTGTCTTTGCCAGACAGGAAGTGGTCACATTGGCATGTTAACACAATTACAGTGTTGCTGTCGCTAGGGGAATTTAGTTAAAGAAGCAAGGCAGGGTGAGATAAACGGAGTGACAGATGAGAGATGGATGGATATTGAGGGAGGGGTCAGATCAAGGGTTCGATAGCTCCATTTTGGGTGTGTCTGTTGTTACTCTGATCTCTAATACGCCGCTGCAACATGAGACGGAGAGAAACCTACTGAGAGGCGTGTTCTTCAGAGACCTAGATATACATGTATAAGTAAAGAAAGGGAGTGAGAGAGAAGAGAGTAGGGAGCCACTAATTGCATGGTGTTATCTGGGGGCCGGTGGGGGGGGTTGGTGGTGGCAGTGGAGATGGAATAGTACATGGAAGAAAAAAAAGAGACGGGGAGGAGGGGACAGTTTCTCTTTGACTCTCCTCGTGGACGCTTCGGGACAGTAATGATATGGTATGGGAGGTGTGTGGGTGGGGATGTGGTGCCGTTACCTCCCCCCATGGACCAACCCCTCAACTACTCCTGTGCTCTCACTTACACACACACTCGTGGGAGATTGCTGTGTAGAGGGTGGAGACGGCCAGGTCCCCTGAGGAGGGCGTGTCCTGCAGGCTGAGCCTGTCTGATGAGTGACTGCGTGTTTGGGTGCATGTGCTTCAGGGCGTGTTTACCCCGGTGATGGTGCACGAATTTGGTCTGTTTCCAATTCTTGTGACTGAGTTACAATACAATGCAGCAGCCTTGTAAGTGAAAAGCTCTAATAAAGTTTAAAAAAAAAAAATTCATTGCTCACTTTCCGTTACACCAAACACACACAACCACTTTTGGAAATACAAATAGGCAATACCGTATTTTTCCAACCTTTTCTCTTAGGAATTACAATTGTTAGTGGTCGGTGGGTCTACTGGGATAATTTATAGAACAACTTGCAGGTTAGACACACCAGTGAATAAATGTGTAGGAAAATGATGTATAAACTAGATTTTCAAAAATATACAGAAATATACACTACAGTGACATCTGGCATCGTTTTTGTAAGACATTTTTGTAAGACATTTTTACTTCCGCATAAAAAAAACCTCCCTACGTGACCTTCCCGTGTGTGACGTAACATGGGGGAGAGAGGCCGGTCTAACGTATGAATAAACATGGATCACAATGCTAGTTTTGACACAGAAGAGGTTGAAAATATATATTCGAATGCATATGATTATAATTATGAGCCTGCTAGGCGTCCAAGAGACCAGGAGCAGCCAAGGATTAGAAGAAATAACGGCCATCGGTGAGAAATGGAGCTGTGTTGTGAGGAGAACCAGTGGAGAACAGGACAGCTGTTTTGGTGAGTGACCGGTGTTCCGGATTAACTGGTTTCCCGATCAACTGGTTTACAGAGGTGGGGCACAGTTTAACCTGGGTGGATCACGGTTTAACCTGGGCGGATCCCATTTTTCCCTGGGCAGATCGCAGTTTACCACAGCTGAAGACTTCTCCACGCTGCTTTCAAAGTAAACAACGTACGCTTCACTTGGAGGCTGTCTGAAGGTGTACACAGGTCTCAGATGGACTTGGTATCACATTAAGAACGATATTCAGTAATTAGTCTGGCAACAATAGCTGGTTTAAATGATTTATTGGAGTTCGCAATGTTTTGAACAGACATCCCCAGTCAACTCGTTTTTCTTTTTGTAGTCCTCGCTGTTCGCGTCCGGATATCGCCATCGTAACCACAACCTCACACACCGGTACTGAATGTGCATCAAAGTCTTCCTACCGAGCCAAATATACCAAAAGATGTATGTAAACGTCAGAAGAAGCGATCGAAATGTGTATTTCAGTCGAAGGACACGCCCCCACCTCTGTAAACCAGTTCGGGAAACCAGTTAATTCGGAACACCGGCATTAGCCACAGTTAATGTTAGCTAACGTCAGTCACATCACAACATTGTAAAGTTAGCTATCATATATCAGGCTATAACTAAAGTAGTATTGATAATCCCTCCTCTGTTGCTCTCCCTGAGGTTTCTCCCATTTTTTTCCCCTTTTAAACTGTGGGTTTTCTCTGGAAGTTTTTCCTTGTACGATGTGAGGGTCTAAGGATAGAGGGTGTCGTTTTTCTCATACTGATATTCTGAACAATCTGTGCTGTTGTATTTGCTGTAAAGTGTCGCCACTGTAGGCTATTTTTATTATATGTACAGCACTTTGGCTCGACCAAAAATCATTTAGAAATGTGCTATATAAATAAAACTTGATTTGCGTTACTGGCAGGACTGTTGATACTGATAACAGAAACTAATGCGCAAGTATCAGCCGTATCGCACGTTACCTAATGCAACTCCACACTACGTCTTACGCGTACCGGAGGGGAAAGAGAGAGGAACGAAGGGGGGGGGGGGGGGGGAGAAAGAGATGTAATACGGTTTCCTGATAAACGTTTAGTTTGATAGGCTTCAGCTGTGGAGAGTATGTGCTGCACTCGCACAACACACCCAGGAACGAAAGCTAGCTCCGGTCTTTTTCCTGTTAGGGGAAACTGTGGACTCGATGTCCTGACAGGCTGGAGTTTGTGCAACCTGCACAAACTCCAGCTCACCATGATTAAAAATGGTGAAATGCAATGTAAAATTACCGAAAAAATACCAGCTCACTAAATCACAACCGCTCAAACCAACTACAAACTACTACCGCTGATTGGGCAGAGAAGGAGTCCGAGAAAGTTGCTCCCCCATGTGACGTAATATGACGCGTTTGACGTTAAAAAAAAAGCAGTTTTTAGTAGCAGAGCTCAAAACGGCTCCTTTCCCTCTGAATTCTTGCCCTTATGTCTTGTAATAAATATCAAATCCTGCATTAACTTTTTTAATTGTAATTTTCAGGCAAGGTTAAGCATAAATATTAAAAAAAAAAAAAAAAACACACAAGCCATCAAGAGCTCTTGTGGGTTCAACTGGGAGAAGTAAACACTTTTAGTGCTGACCAGCTCTAACAAACTCACTATACACCGGCAGAGAAACTTAGTAGCCTAGCTACATTAAAGCTACTAGTGACTAATAATGCAACAGTCTGGTGATCATTCGGGTTTCTCTGGAATAGCAGTATGAGCTCACTTACTCAAACATTATGTCCAGAAGGAAAAAATAGTCTATACAGGACTGTCTCAGAAAATTAGAATATTGTGATAAAGTTCTTTATTTTCTGTAATGCAATTAAAAAAACAAAAATGTCATATATTCTGGATTCATTACAAATCAACTGAAATATTGCAAGCCTTTTATTATTTTAATATTGCTGATTATGGCATACAGCTTAAGAAAACTCAAATATCCTATCTCTAAATATTAGAATATCATGAAAAAGTATACTAGTAGGGTGTTCAACGAATCACTTGAATCGTCTAATTAACTCGAAACACCTGCAAGGGTTTCCTGAGCCTTGAAAAACACTCAGCTTGGTTCAGTAAACTAAATCACAAGTATGGGGAAGACTGCTGATCTGACTGCTGTCCAGAGGACCGTCATTGACACCCTCCATCAGGAGGGTAAGACACAAAAAGAAATTTCTCAAAGAGCAAGCTGTTCACAGAGTGCAGTTTCAAAGCACATCCACAAAAAGTCTGTTGGAAGGGGGAAATGTGGCAGGAAACGCTGCACAACCAAGAGAGATGACCGCAGCCCTAACAGCATTGTGAAGAAGAGTCGCTTCCAGAATTTGGGGGAGCTTCAAAGACAGTGGACTGAAGCTGGAGTCCAGGTATCAAAAGTCACTGTTCACAGACGTGTCCGGGAAATGGGCTACAATAGCCGTATTCCCATGGTCAAGCCACTTCTGAACTCAAGACAACGGAAGAGGCGTCTGACTTGGGCTAAGGAAAAGAAGCACTGGACAGTTGCACAGTGGTCCAAAGTCCTCTTTTCAGACGAAAGCAAGTTTTGTATTTCATTTGGAAGTCAAGGCGCCAGAGTCTGGAGAAAGGCTGGAGAGGAGCAAAATCCAAGTTGCTTGAAATCCAGTGTGAAGTTCCCACAGTCAGCGATGGTTTGGGGAGCCATGTCAGCTGCTGGTGTTGGTCCACTGTGTTTCATCAAGCCCAGAGTAAATGCAGCTGTGTACCAAGAGATTTTAGAGCACTACATGCTTCTGTCTGCTGAAAAGCTCTATGGAGATGAGGAATTCATTTTCCAGCATGATCTGGCACGTGCCCACAGTGCCAAAACCACCAGTAACTGGTGTACTGACCATGGCATTACTGTCCTCGATTGGCCTGCAAATTCCCCTGACCTGAACCCCATAGAGAATATGTGGGGTATTGTGAAGAAGAAGCTGAAAGACACCAGACCCAACAATGCTAATGAGCTAAAGGCCGCTATTGAAGCATCCTGGGCATCCATAACACCTCAGCAATGCCACAGGCTGATTGCCTCCATGCCACGCCGCATTGATGCAGTAATCCGTGCAAAAGGATTCCCAACCAAGTACTGAGTGCATTAATGGACATTTTCAAATGGTTGATTGTGTTTTGCTGTTATAAATCTTTTTTTTTTACTTTGTCTGAGGAACTATTCTAATTTTTTGAGATATAATTTTTGAGTTTTCTTAAGCTGTATGCCATAATCAGCAATATTAAAATAATAAAAGGCTTGCAATATTTCAGTTGATTTGTAATGAATCCAGAATGTATGACATTTTTGTTTTTTTAATTGCATTACAGAAAATAAAGAACTTTATCACAATATTCTAATTTTCTGTATATTCTGGCTGATGTGGTGGCCTAGATCAGTGGTTCTCAAATGGGGGTACGCGGACCCCTAGGGGTACGTTGGAGTACTGCAGGGGGTACGTGAGATTTATTTTATGTTAATGAAAAAAAAAAAAGGTTTTATAATAACAGAGTTACACATATTTCAAAACACGAAGTGTAATAACTGCAGTTTGCCTCCCTGTCAGATTGACAAAGATCCTCAGTGAAGCACAAGCCCATATTTTTCACTAAATTGTAAGTACAACTTATTAAAAAGATCAGTTCAATGCAACTAATGTCGTCTTAGTGTTATTGCATGATGTTAAAATTGGTTTGCCATGAATTTAGTGATGGATTGTAAACATTTGAAATGTGGCATTTAAGTGTTTATCAGTTACAAGGTTGTTGTTTTAATAGACACTGATGGTGCAGCGCTGTGCTGTACCTCTTTAAATAGGCATTTCTTCCCTAACAAATTGTGTTTGCGCTGATCAGGGGGTACTTGGCTGAATTTTGTTTTCAAAGGGGGTACATTATTGAAAAAAGTTTGAGAATCACTGGCCTAGATTATGTTCACCAAATGCAGCGTTCCTCAAGTAGTGTGATTTTGTCCCCCCATTTTTGTATTTTTTTTTTCTTTTTTTTTCTCAATCATTCATTTAGCAGACAGGGTGCTGCAATATGTTTATAACACTTCCCAATGTTATGCTTTAGTGATGCAATAGCTGTTAAGTTTACTCTTCCATTGTCTGTATTTCATGCTACTGATTACCAACGTGCCTTATCCCACCATTGCAGTCAAATATATTAAAGGGAGGGCTACCTTGGTAGAAACTACATGGCTGATTGTGTATTGAGTATATCACTGTATTATTGTATTATATTACCCTATATGTCTAAATTAAATCATTTTAGCTCCCCTAATGCGTACTTTCTTTATTGTGAAGCCATTGACCTTGCCACAACATTGGCCCATTTTTAAATAAATATTTGCAGTCCTGTTGACACTGATTAAGTTGAAAAGAGCCCAGATGAAAGAAATGAAGAGAGAAGAGCCTTAAGGGTCAACCTTCTGCCCCCCTCAGCTGAGTCCCACGAGAGACAGCATGCGTTAGAGGCAAGGGGTGTGTGTGTGTGTGTGTGTGTGTGTGTGTGTGTGTGTGTGTGTGTGTGTGTGTGTGTGTGTGTGTGTGTGTGTGTGTGTGTGTGTGTGTGTGTGTGTGTGTGTGTGTGTGTGTGTGTGTGTGTGTGTGTGTGTGTGTGTGTGTGTGTGTGTGTGTGTGTGTGTGTGTATTTATTCAGTGGTCAGTGATCTGCATGGCCTCCCCGAGGGGCCTGACTAACATTTCAATGGGCCAACTCAGCATGGCTTTGTGCTGCCTAGCACCACATCTGTCTGCCACGAGTGTGTGTGTGTGACACACTCTGTGAGATTCTGATGAGTGAGTGTGGAGGTGGGGGTTGGTGCAGAGGGACGGCAGTGTGAATGGATCGAGAGAGGGGCAGATCGGTTGTCATGGAGAGAGGAAGACGAATTACCACTCACTTAAATGAAATAAGATGTCATGTGACAGTGTGACAGCTAGCGTCTTTTCCGAGTGGGGTCTTTCTACAGTAGAATACTGTGTGCTCATGTGAGCCATGGTGTGTGTTTTCCTATTGATTGCAGCCTTTGTGTGATTTATTATTGATCAGCGCCATGTGTCTCTACACAGCTGAGTGATCTAAGAGAGGATCAAGCTCTCTTTCTTTCTCTCTAGGTCCTACACCATCCACCTGTTTTATGCACACTTTCGTAACAATAAAAGAAAAATAAGACCTATTGTAACAAAATACAATTTAGTGATTAAACTATGAAGCATGTGAGTTCAATGTCAAAAGAAAGAAATAATAAAGAGATGGAAAATAATTGCAGAATAAATTGACCCTATTAGGCTTTTGGGGGTTTTCCTTTTCCTGTAGTGTGCTCTATTAGGGTTTTGTGCATGTAAATGGTCTAACATCAAAAAGCCTTGTGAGTTTCTCCCTCTCCCCCCCCCCCCCCCCCTACCTGAAACACTTTCATTGGACTCCTTCAAGCACGGTTCTGCGTAAAACAAAGATGATGCGGGTCGGGTCGCGGTTGTTGCATAATAAATATATTAAAATAATAATAATTTAATTCAACGTTTAAATCCTCAGACCTCTCCCCCTCGGGACCGCGCATAATCATAACCTCTGCAGCGCATCAATCTGCTGCTGAGTGCGCCACATTCGAAATGGCTGAGGTGAAGCCAGAAAATACAGCATTGTAAATAACTCTTCCTCCAGAGCGAAACCCAACGTCTGGGAGGCTTTTGGTGTCCTCCTAGATGGAGAAAATAACCAACATCCCACGCTTTTTGAGCCAAATACGCAACTGCGTGTGTTAATAATTGCATGTTTTCACTGCTCCATAGGATATGCGGGTTCAGGTCGGTTTGCGGATCTTGTGTAGTCGGGTCGGTTTGCGGAACTAATTGGCAATATGTGCGGGTGGCGGGGCGGGTTAGGTATTGCACGTTGCGGGAGCGGGTCTTGAAAATCAGACCCGTGCAGGACTCTGCTTCACAACCTTCTGCTCATCTTGATGTGCATACTCCCATTAATAATCCCAAAACGTTACTAAATGAAAAATTATTAATTCGCATTATCTTTTGCCAATTTGAATGAAATCACACAAATACACTTGCATTTATAAAAGATCTTCATTCACATTGTTACATTTGTCTATCTTGGATATTATAATGTTCTCAAACTCGATTTATTTGAAATGTTTTTCGATAAGTAGGAGGAATGTGTCTGTGTGTGTCGTCTGTGTGTGTCAGTATCTAGTGATGACAGGAGTCACACAGGCAGCAGTTCTTTGAACCGTAGTTAGCAAATGCTTGGCTAGAGCCATGTGGACATGCCTTGTCTTTGCAGTTTCCACTGTTGCTGCAGGCCACATTGTGTGTGTGAATGTGTCTGTGTGTATTGTGAGGTGGCGTCCAGATGGCCCTCCCAGATGGATGCTGTGGTCTTAGAGGAGATTACCTCCCTCTATTCTCGTCTTTGCACTGCTCCTTAAGACTGCAGAAGCCCTGCGATACAGTAGCCCAATAAGCTACAGCAATTAGCCTAGCACTAGCTTAGCACCCGCCATGAAATGAATCCTAAATGCGAGTCAGCTCTTGTGCCGTTAGCCGCCAGTGTGGGCTCAGTACTTTTCTGTGGCTGGCTTGATGATTAGGGGGCTCGCCACAAAATCCAGAGTGAGAAACAACGTTAAAAAAACAACTGATGATTTGAATTGCAAGGAGGAGAAAACATTTGATTAGATGAATAGATTTTTGGTATCTGAGAGAGAAAAAAGGTTTAGGGAGATTTGGGAAAGGAGAAGGGTGGAAGAGAGGGGAGTGGGCATACGGGGGCTGATTGCTAAATGGTTTATCAGTAGCTGCACCATTACCCCCCTCCCTTACCCCCACTGTGCTGCCTGTCTGCCACACACACATTTACACACACATGGACAGGCGAGGGTCAACTCATGCTGTCTGCTCTCTGCTAGACCAGAAATCTCTGGAACAGATTAGGGCCTTCTGCTATTGAAGCACCTGTGTATATATACACGCACACACACACACACACACACACACACACACACACACACACACACACACACACACACACACACACACATCACTGCAGATCCACGTGCTCACAGTGTAATAGAACACAGACAATTGTTCCAGGTGTCATTTATGATTTGTAAGGTTTTCACTTCCTGTCAAGGTGATTCAGATTCAGTGTTCAGAGGTTGTGAGCCTTTGGTATGGTGGAATTGTTTTCGATGGAAAGGATGTTATCTCGCTCTTCTACTGACTGTCTTTGTTAAGAATGTGATTGACAGATGGTTATTCCAATCAACAGACAAGTTTGTTTTGAAAGTGCTTGCCCACTTTCCATTAACAGCCTCTAGAATGTTTAACAAACCATATGGCATGTCAGGTTAAACAGTGATATCCACAAACAGAAAATGTGACATTGTCACGTTTGACTGCTGCAGAGAAAGTAACTTATCATTTATCTTGCAAATTGTGAAACATGAGATAATCTAAGGTAGACGTTGAAACTACAGATTTGCCATTTAAAGATCCCCTGTGTAGTTTCCATGTCAATAAAGTTTCTATTTACATTTAGATTCTCAACAAAAACATTGTGTACCCTAACCCTTAACACACACCAACACATTTGTCTTACCTCATAGAACTTTTCATAGCCAATCTATTGACAAACCTAACCTTAACCCTTGTATTGCGTCACAACCACTCTCCTTCAAGTCCACATTTTTTACCAGTGAAAAACATTGTTGCATAGCGCTATTAATGATGCATAGGGCCACTATAGAGTTATACTTTGCTCTTAATGAAACTGAATGAACAGATCTTACAGGCCGAACATGTTCAAAAGGTTATAGTTAAACATTATACAGTCACAAGCTGCATCATTTTCCAGCGAACATGCCCAAGTTTGTGTCTTCTTGCCTTCCATTAGCGCCACTATTAGTTTGGGGTTGTTAAAGTCAAGGTAAAATGTCAGATGTAATGGAGCAGTGTAAAGTCCAACTCACATTTTCTTAGAAACATAAACATTTGATCAGATAAATCGTTATACTATGTCGAAGTTTAAGATGTACTTCGACAGTATGACCTTGAGTATACATGGAGTCAGTTGTTTCTGCGAGTTCATGCCTGCCGAGTTCACATCACTCCAGATACAGTAGGTTATGTGAATGTTCGATGCACTTGGGTACAGTATGTGGTTCCCATCCAAATGCTATATACAGTATCCGCTTTGGAAAGTGATGTCCAATCTGGAACTCATCTGTGAGCTCTTTAAAAATACTTTTAAGTAACCCAGGATGCAAGCAGGGATATGGAAAAGTAAGTGTCAATTTATATATATATATATATATATATATATATATGAAAAACACAGGACATTTACAAACAAAGTCATCCCGTTCTATATGATCGCAGCCCCCGTGCATATATATATATATACATTTGTAGCCCCCTGCTTTTATGTGTCTATACAAGTCACATATGTGCACATATTACTTTTATCCATGGTTTGAGAGGTTTGTGATTTAGTGGCGTATCTGAGGCAGAGAGATAACTGGCCCTCCCCCTGTTGTATCCCCATGCGATGCGACTATTAACACTTCTGGAAAATGACAGGGGCTTCACATCTGGCTTTGAAGAGATGTCTCGCGGAAGACGGAAACATCAAAGACGTCTTCAAAGCTAGTTTATGTCTGCCCACTCTTTTTTTTTTTTTAAAGAAAATAACATCTCCCAAAGTCTCAATGTGTACAATTTGAAAACAAGAATTACAGAATAATTCAAAGTGGAATGTGGGAATTTCTTGAGCTTTTACTGATCAGTTTCTACTTCCTAAAGCCTTGTTATCTGGCAAGAATCGATGGTTTTGCAAGAGAACGTTACCGTATTGGTTGTTTTAGAACGCACTGCAATTATTCCGACCTTGATGCAACTTCTATTTAGAGATAATGCTGGATTTAGGTCTGTTGAAGCCAAATGTTAAGACAATGCTCGCACTGTAGTGGTTGAATGATGCAAGTTGGAGCCATTGTCACTATCAAAAATGGAACAAATAATCTGTACTCCAAATGACTGTCAACAAATGGTTGCAGAGGGTTGCCTTTGTATTGTATTGTGCTTCTTTCAGTTGTATCTCCTCATCCACTTCTTATCAGTCATTATGAGAGTGCTAGTGGTGTGGGGGTAGGCTTTGTGGGGGTGTATGCATGTATTGGTCATCAGTTTTTATTTTTATTTAAAGCAGAACAATGCTCACATTAATGCACACGAATAGCAGCAGCTCGGTTCAGTAACCCTGGACTCCGAGTGTGTGAGTGTGTACTGTGTGTGTGCCTTTGACACTACTGTAGAAGGAGTTTTTATGTGGCCCTCATACCGTGTGTATTGAGCCGCGTTGTGGGTCACTGTGTTGATAAGAGGGCCTCAGACACTGGGCTGGACAGGGTCTCCCCCCTCAGGGGATTGGTCCGGCCAGCACAGAGGCTATATTTAACCATGATGCTGGGAGACAGTGACATCTCTGTTTCATACCAGTCATGCCCTGCAACCATTGGGGTCACTTAGTATGATATTACGATTAAGATGACGTGGATTTCAAACGCACATAATACAAGAATGATTACATTGACACCAGAAGGTCACAAATGAAACCAACAACTGACTTTTTGTTCCTGGAATTACTCAGAATGACAACCTTAAAACTGCTTACCATGGCCACAAAGAGTTGACTAAACCAGGCCTGGCACTAGATCTAGTCTACATATAAACATTAACACACCAACAGTACTGCCATGAAAGACAATAGCACCAACAGCCCAACACAAACCACCTGTCAGTGAACACTTGACAAACATTTCAAATAGTTTGCACCAAGTAGTTGGAAGTTACCATGGTTTTGTTAGTTTTTAGAAAGTATACACAATTTTCATAACGTTGAAGATAATGCAAACTAGCACTGGTTTTGGAAATTGATACGATTTATTTGATGCCAACGACATTATCCATTGTGCTTATGGGTTCCGGTTCTTTACTGATTTTCCTATTGATTCTGACCAATTTTCTGTATGGAAAAGAGTAGGCGTACAAAGGTGTTTTGAACCAACACAGCTGGTTTACTTTCTCTACGTTTGAACACACGGTAGAATGTTTGCACAGTTACATTGGAGCAGTCTACTTTGACTCCTTCTTGTTGGAAATGTCCAGCAGTGTAGGCGTCAGAAGTTTGATGTCATGACACATGAGTTCTGGCAACTTGCACCTATCAGAAACTGAACATAAATAGACCAAGACAACAGCTTACCTTACAAACAAAAAAAGTCACGAAAACAACACTAATATATCATTTCCGTCCATGGTAAAACTACAATGAAAATCATGTGTACAATTTAAGGATCACTTGGATCCCAAAGTTGCAAAACTATTAAATATAATTTTAGCATGGCCCTCCTGCCCAATAAAATGTATGGCATGGCTGCAGACAGAAAACACCGTCCTGATGTGAGCCTTTCCAACAGGAGAAGTTGCAGACCATTACAAAGCCAACTTGAAACAGATGGTTTGACAACGTCTAGCCAACAACACTAGACACAAAATGACTTCTCAATTGTGTGCATTTCCTGCTTGTATCCGTTTGATATGATTGTTCAGGGTTCAATGTTGAAATAGTTTTCCCTCCTGGCTGGGCGTGTGTTAGAAACGTACGTCTTCTTGCCCCTACACTAATGGCTATATATACTAGGTTATGATTCAAAACAAGAGTAAAGGCAATTGTTTTCTTAATTTTTTAGATGATATGAATCGGAACAACGTCACAGTGATTCATAGATGCAAAGCCACAAACATGGCCGCAAAAACAAAGCCTTCTATCTTAAACTTTTAACAATCCGCGCAAAATCTGAGTTTGGTCCACATCCTCTAACAGCACCCAACTAAACTCGTGTTTCAGGGAATTGAAAAGCTCACTTGCACTTCAGCTAATGAAATGTGTCTTCAACAGCCCCATTTTCAATCGTGATTGCCTTATCATTTGTTGAGGTGCTGGTTAAGAAGTGAAAGCAGCTGATGAGTTTTGAGACGATCCAGCTGTTGCCGCAATGAATCTCAGCAGCTGAAATCAGGCCAGAGTCAGTATCTATATTATAAACATACCATCAGCAGAAGTAATGCTGAGCAGATGCAGGTTGAGAAGAAGAATCTACAGTGGCCAGCCACCGTGTACACATCTGTGAAAGAATGTGTTGTCAGTTACCCCCCCCCCCCCCCCCCCAACCCAGTCTGTCTCTGTTCACAAACACAAATATTGAAGGAGTAGTGAACAGGGGAGTGTGTCTGTTTAGGACACAGGGTCTTTTTTCTGCAAGTGGGAGTGTGTTTGTGCCTTGCATATTTCCTCCAACAGTGCATGTTTGTGTGTTTTGGAAAGCTGCACACACACACTTGCTGCAAGGCTAATTCCCACACTTATTCCAGTGTTTATTCTTTCCTATGGTCAATTTAAAGTTGTCAGGCTGCTGATTAATGGGCGATGGGGAAATTACACTTAATTGAATGATAAATATCTGAATTATTAGTCACATTTTCCCAGGTTAAAAAGTTAATTTTGATTATTATCGATGGTGTGATGTGAGATCTGGCTTGTGGGCATTCTGAATGTCATTGAAGTATATTTGTCTTTTGAAAAATGTTGTTTTCTTCATTCTACTTTGAGGAATTATGGTTATTTATTTAGTATTTTCTTCTTTCAGGGACATAAAGCCCGACAACATCCTGCTGGATATGAACGGCCACATCCGCCTGGCAGACTTCGGCTCCTGCCTCAAACTCATGGAGGATGGGACGGTAGGTTTTTTTTACCACACCACTGCTGAAGCCTCCTCCGGTCCAAAGCAAACATACCAGAGCTTTTACTGACCTCCTAGTCAACCCCTGGGGGTCTCCCAGGAGGGGTGTGTGGTTCCGCTGCTCGGCTGGGCCTTCACTTTGTGATTCAGACAATCCTCGGAGCAAAAAGAAAGAAAAGAAGTTACATAACGGAGAAATGACAGGATGAAATAGATGATCAAAGATGTTCCCCAGTGTCTTCTTTCAATGATAATATAGTGATGAGGTTATATGACCATTTGAACAAATAATTGAAGGGCTTGTTGGACCTTGTTTGACGTTTCTTTGGAACTTTACTTTATAAGCTTTGAATCATGTCTTGGGGGTTTCTTCTGTATTAAAGCAACATCCTGAAGAATAAAGAGACAGATGCCAACATCTGCTTCTCTCTCTCACTGTGTATTCATCCAGACAACATATAGCATTCAACACTGCTTTGGTTTTCATTCAGGATTCAGCATCATGTGAATTCTCAAAATTGCTTTAGAAGTTAAAAATGTTTCCTTTTGCTAGAACTCTGGTATTCATCTCGTATGCTTCCAAAACTGCAGACTATTACTCATCATCATAATGACTTTCATTAGCATGCATGCTGGACTAACATGTTTCCCTGCTTTACATGTGAGATTTCAGAGATTTTTTGCATCAATTCTTGACTTTTCTTTTATCCCTCTGCTAGGTCCAGTCCTCCGTGGCGGTGGGGACTCCAGACTACATCTCCCCAGAAATCCTCCAGGCTATGGAGGATGGGAAGGGCAAGTACGGGCCTGAGTGCGACTGGTGGTCCCTGGGCGTCTGCATGTATGAAATGCTGTACGGCGAGACTCCCTTCTATGCAGAGTCCCTGGTGGAAACCTACGGGAAGATCATGAACCACAAGGTGAGCTTATAGAGTTTGAAGTGGATTCTAGGCTGTTACTCTCTTTATGTCAATCACATGGCAATACATTATTAAGAAACCGTGCAAAATAGTTTTAAAGATAGGATATATAAGCATAAAGGAGAAACGAGGTGGAATTATCAATTGTGCCAGTGACCATGCCTCTAATGAGTACCATGACATCTTCCACAGGAGCGCTTCCAGTTCCCGCAGCAGATCACAGACGTGTCAGAGGATGCGAAGGATCTGATTCGCCGGCTCATTTGCAGCCGAGAGCACCGATTGGGCCAGAACGGCATCGAAGACTTCCAGCACCACCCCTTCTTTGTTGGTACGTTCTAACTTAGGAATTTAAATTATTTTTCCAATATAAGGGTATATCTTAGAGGTGTTTTGATCTACACGTGTGTGTATCATCCTGATTTGGGGGTTCGATCATTTAATAGATTTCATAAAATTTTGTAATCATTAGCACAACACCCTTGAACCCCCTAATACATTATGTTTGTTATTTCCTATATTTTGTGCAAATAAATGAATGATTTTTAATCAAAAACCTGATCAAGATAACTAGATTTATAGATTTGTGCCACTGTTTTATGCTTAAAAGTATCCTGTGACCTCTCTTGTGTGCAGGCATTATCTGGGAGAACATTCTCACATGTGAGGCTCCCTACATCCCAGAAGTCAGCAGTCCTACAGATACCTCCAACTTTGATGTGGATGATGACTGCCTAAAGAACTCGGTAGGGGAACATGTTCATATTTCCTCTCTCCTCGCCGATATAACATGTCAATATCTAATTCTTTTTCTCATGTTTCTAAATCTCTTTCAGGAGACCATGCCTCCGCCCTCTCACACTGCCTTCTCCGGCCACCACCTGCCATTTGTGGGCTTCACCTACACCAGTAAATGGTAAGTGATAACAATGGAAACATTATTTTAAGCCGCTGCCTTCATTTAGAATGTGTGTCTTTGGACTCTCTTGCTTCACTTTTCATTGTTTAGAATGTACTTTGCATGCATGTGTACATTTTGACCAAATAAGGATGAAAACAGTGTGATCTACACAATCTAGCATCATTTGTAATTAGTCATTATAAATGGACAGATTACCCAGCAAGCCTTCTCATTGCATAGCATAGCGGCGTAGGAGTGTTGGAGTAGCTTCCCTCCCTAATAAGGTGATGTTCAGGACTCGTTGTAGATCCTCACCCTGAAGGCTACCCGTGAGAAAGCAACAAACCCACCGCTTGCTTCTTATCTGTTCAAGGCTCAGTGATAATGTCCCCTTGCACTCTTCCTTTCTTTCCCTCGCTCTCCCTCTTTTTCTCTCACTCCCCATCTTCCTTTTTGTCGCCGTCATTCCTTCTCCCCCCCCCTCCCTCTCCCCCTTCTTCCATGACTCAACATCCTCTCATCTTTCAACTCATCTCTATCTCTGTGGTCCACGTCTCTTTCCTGTTTCCCCTCTCCTGCTGTTTCCCCCTGGCCTTTTTCTCTCCCTTTAATAATCACCTTCATATTGCATTGTCTTATTCTGTTAACACCATTATGTCTATTTTTCAACTCTATAAATGGCCTTGATTTAATCTCCTTTCCTCACTCGGCTGATAATGGCTGATGTCACTGCCTCCTACACCTTTCTCCTCACGATCTGTGTTCCTCCTCCACCTCTGCAGTTCCCTATCAGACCGTGCCTCCCTGCGGCAGCTGGTGGGGGATCCGGGTAAGCCGGGAGAGGACCAGCTGGACCTGGTTGTCCAGCGAGGCCTGGAGGACAGCCTGGCCACAGAGGCCTACGAGAGGAGGATCCGCCGCCTGGAGCAGGAGAAGTTAGAGCTGAGCCGCAAACTGCAAGGTAAAGCTGACTTCTGTGGCAAAATAGACTTATTCAGACATCACTGCAAAGCAAGACATGGCAGCCCCTCTACTGGGGCTCAGTGTATGCTTTGCCTGCAGTCCCTTTACCCGTGTGATCTCCCTCTTTCAACACTGACTTTCTGATTAAGGCTAAACTGGCCCATAACAAATCTTAAAGAGTCCTTATTAAGCTTTTGGGGGTTTCCCTTCCCTCCATTGTGTTGTATAGGTTTTTGTTCATGTAAATAGTCTGCAAAGGCTAACACCTCGAAAGTTCCCTTCAGAGGGCGTTTCTCTCTCAAAATCCTGTGAGATTTTAGTTGGAGGAACCTATAGGGCCCCAGTCTAAATGCTGATGGTGTCATTATTCTACGCCCGTAACACTGTGCAATCAACTTGTTCTTCATAATGATCAGTTAAAGCCAAATGTGGTCTTTAGAAAGCATGACTAAGCACTTTACTAAAGCCTCTTTTTGCTGGACCTGTTGCAGAGTCGACTCAGACGGTGCAGGCCCTGCAGCATCCATCAGGCGAGGGCCCTGTTGGCCCCAACAGGGAGGGGGAGATCAGGAGTCTGAAGAGCGAGATCGACATCCTCAAGAAGCAGATCGCTGGTGAGGATTTTCTTACATACGCTATCAAGTCATATGGGAAATGTATGTGCTAATGACTCAACGTTCAAATGACTATTTAGGAATGGGAAAACTATGCACCTTGATAAAGAAACAAGGCAGCCAAAGCAACAAAAAAAACGTTTAAGTTGCATATTGTGATTATATGATTAAACCCTCCTATTGTCTTCTTGTTCCCCCCCTTACTTTGGTGTTCGGGTCAAATGTGACCGGTCCCGTTTTAACTGCTATTACATTAACACAAAAACCATTAATCATCACCACATTTCATTTAAAATAAGTAAGATGGACTTTTATTAATCCCTCGTGGGGAAATTGTTTCTCTGCATTTGACCCATCCTAGTGTTAGGAGCAGTGTGCTGCCATTTTGAACGGCGCCCGGACACCCTTTCAAACAGTACATATTGTATCAGACTACTGGTATACGTGAAAAACTGCAGTAAATATACAAAGAACAGACACTGAACATGTATTGCGTGTGATCCATGTGGGGGGATGGGCACATAAGAGCGGGAAATGTGTCAAATTGTTCTGTGTGTGTTTGAGAGTGCCAGGTGTGATTCACATGGGGGGGATTGGGCACATAAGGGGGAGGATTCATCTTGTGTGTGTGTGCGTGTGTTTTTTTTTATCTGATCCGGATGGTTACTAATTCCTTTTCTTTATGGCGGTCTTGACCGGGAACACCATGGGTGTTTCAAAGTTGACTAAATCATCCAAAATTCAATGAAAGTGGTGATCAGCAATTTGATATGTTCAAATGTCTACTGTGAAGGATATCATAAAGCCTTAATGCAATCAAATGTAAAACAAAAAAGTTATGATTGATGAAAGTAGTAAATCGGTCAGATTTGACCCGGAGACCACAGGAGGTATACCTTTTATATACCTTTGTTTATGTGTTTGTTAGACTCGGGTCAGATTGAGAAGCAGCTGGAGGACGTGTCGCTGGCCCGCAGAGACCTGGAGGACTCCTCTAAACACACCAGGACTCTGGAGAAACAGATGAAGAGCGTCTCACAGGAGAGGGACGACATGCACAAGGTACAACCAGTAGGGGATTCTGTCTCCGCATACATTTAGTATTTTCTGTATATATTTATTTAATTGCTGTAACTGAAATGGCTCTGATATAATGACAAAACTCTTTGTACGTTGCCTTGAGGAACAAAAAATGCTTCAAAAATACCTTTGTAGAGTATTTTGTCTTTGTTAGAGCCCTAAGAAGACATGATAATAATCCCATATAAAGGTGTGTTGTATTGTGTGAAGTTGCACGTATGTGTCTGTTGCAATATGTATCATGGTAAAGCATCATCAAAATGTTCTTTATTGCCAAGTAGGTGTTTACATACAAGGAATTTGCTTTGGTGTATAAAAGTGCATTCAGGTCATAAACACACTAAGAGACATTTGAATTTGAAATGAGAGCAGATATTGAAAGTAAAATAAATCTAAAGAACATGGGACGATTTATTATGTATTGTATAAAAAAAAACGGTTGCTCAGATTAGATTTTGGTGTCCAAACATTCAAATAAATCTATCTTGTTTTGGCATTGTATTTTCTTTCAAGTCACTATGAGACTCTAAATGTTTATCTGAACTCTCCCTCTCTCTGCCAGGATATCTTGGATGCCAACGAGAAGCTGAAGGCTCAGTCGAAGGAGCTGAAGGACGCTCACAGCCAGAGGAAACTGGCAATGCAGGAGTTTTCAGAGCTCAACGAGAGACTCACAGACCTCAGGTAGGAACTTTGCCCCAGAACATTTCTTACTGGTTTTTGAAGAAATTGTAATTTTAGGTGCTTAAGATCCATTTAATTTCATGGCTAATTCTGTTATCTTCCTCACCTTTGACTGATCTTCTCCTGCAGGTCGGTGAAGCAACGCCTGGCCCGCCAGCTGCGGGACAAAGAGGAGGAGGTGGAGAGTCAGGGTCAGAAGGTGGAGGCACTCCGCCTCGAGGTGCGAAAGGCCGAGAGGGCCAAGAAGGAGGTAGAGTAGTCTCCCTGTGTTTGCTAGCACACCTTGTTCTGTCTCCAATCACCTATTGTTTTCTGTGTATAGTAAGTACTCCTATCACCTTAAGAAATATTCATAAACTTCCATGAAAATAGAGTGGTGCAGGAATGAGTCCTTAAACCCGGGATTTATTTAGCATTTTAGCATTCTGGATAAAGTCAAAACAAATCCAATGTTTTGGTTTGATGCCTGAAATAAGGTCTGTTGTTAACACAAGCTGAAGAGATTTTCAAGTTTTGTTGTACATTATAAAACACTTCAGTTAACACCCGACTGACTAATGCTTATAGCTTCTATGTGTCATAAAAAAGCGGTTATTAACACGTTTTTAAGTGAGACGAAACTAAACATGCCTAACATTACCCGCCTTTAGCCTAGCGACGGTGATGCCATGAGACCATGCTAACTTTATAACCCAACAATCATAAAAGACATGTGTATATGTGGAGATAATGCTGCTGAACAAATGTGTAAATATCATTGGCATTTGTTTGGCGGTGGAACAATCGCATAGATTTTTATGGAGGGAGCACTTGCGATGTTAACTTCCAGGTCGGCCTACAAAAATAGGTCATCACTGCACCACTATTTACGTCTTAGATGAATAAACGATGTTTCAGTGGCTGTAACATGGAAACAGTGTATGACATACATTGCAGCCAATCAATGGTGTGTTTGTGTATCAGATGGAGGCGCACTCTGAGGAGCAGACAGCAGAGGCTCAGAAAGAGAGGAAGCTGAGGGAGCGTAATGAGCAGTACAGCCGACAGCTGGAGGAGGAGCTTGAAGGGCTTAAGGTGAGTGTGCAAACAAACACAGATGAACATGAACCCCTCCATCAGCAGTCACTGCACAGCCATACAAGACTCAATGTGATCAGAGCTTAAGATGATAGAACATGAGCATGAATGCTTACTCTATTGTCTCCTTTAGCTTAGCATACATTGGACCATCCTTTATAAAAGGAAAGGACAGAATGTGCTCCCACAATTCCTTGCAGTCTCAATAGTTCAAGTGACGTTGTGACAAATGCCGAGCGTGTAAATGATTGGTCCTGATGAAGCATTTTCCATGTTATGCCATATTTAGCCAAAGTGCTGTTTTAAAATGTGGACACTATATTAAATCAAAATGCTAACTATGAATGCTATGCTAAAAAATCTTCATCAAATCAATGTTTTAGGTTTTTCTTTTTTGTTCGCTGGAGTTTAAGTTTTTCTTTTACTTTTAAATGTTTCCATAAAGTTTTCACAAAATGTTAAGAAAAAGTGGTTAGGAAAATAATATTTTTTAAAAATACAACAGTAGCCAGGGAGTCTTATTAATCCCTGCAACACTCCATTCTCATCCTCACTAACCTCACTTGTCTGGCCCAGGTGAAGCAGGGGTCCTCCGCCCCCGCCGCCTCAGCGGACCAGACCCAGGAGGTGGGGCGCCTGCGGGGAGACCTGGAGAAGAAGACGCTCCTGTACGAGGAGGAGCTGGCGCGCAGGGAGGGGCAGCACGGCAGCGAGCTGAAGGGTCTGCGCAAAGAGCTGCGGGACGCTGAGAGCCAGCACCTCGCTCTGCAGAAAGAGATCCTGATGCTCAAAGACAAGCTGGACAAGACTCGCCGCGAGAGGTACTCATCAGTTTCTCTGTCTTCCTACATCTGATCAATGCAAATTATTTGTTTCTATGACTCCTATATCCTGGCTGTGATCACATGACTTTGTTTTTCTTCATTGCGTCTTCCAGTGATGACTGCGGGAGGTAATTACAGTGATATTAAGAGTCTGGTATAAATGTGTAGTAACCTCCCTTCCCAAATATTTGTCATCCCTCCATAACAACCCAAATGACACAGAGATGCATGAAGGTGTGCGTTCTGAAGACGATTTCTAGCTTTTCAGACAATACGTTATTTTCCTCATGGAAGGTGATCTTATAGAGTATATTTTTTAAAGTTTTTCTTTTTTCCCGAGCCATTAAAGAGGACATATTATTCTCCTTTTCATATTTATATTTAGTGCCTCGACTCTGTTTATATAAAAGCATGATAGGGCCTCTTGGAGTTGAAAAAAGAAAGATGTGTCAAAATGTGCCAACTCGGGTATTAAATACAGAGAAAGGTATTTTCCTGCTCAGACCCCCCTGGTAGGTACTTAGGGAGGTCCAGATCTAACGTTAAGAACCGCTGGTTTAATCACATTTGAATAAAATAATGTTTTTGAGGAGAAGGCTTTAGAGCTTTGTTTTTGTACCCTGTAGTCTAACTTCCCGCCTGCTGGTCGGACATGTTATTCTCACTGCTTTCTCATTCATTTGTTCAAACAGTGAGGATCAGGTTCTGACTGTATTAATGTGTTTAGGCTGAGTAATGTGTACCTGTTCTCAGTACCAAGCCTTTGATTTAAGTGTTGAGGAAATGTGTGGAGTCAGAGGCCCACACAGGCACAAAGGTAGGCGAGACATCGACTTAGAGACCGGTGAATATTTGAATGGTCAATGTATTTATACTGCGCTGTTCTAAAACCCCTGTATAAGATCACCTGGTATATAAGTTGATATAGTTCAGAAGCCTGAAAGACAACAACTCATTCAAAAGTCACTAGTTTAACGCTCCATGTTTGTGTGTTTCCTTCAGCCAAAGCGAGAGGGAAGAGTTTGAGACCGAGTACAAGCAGAAGTACGAGAGGGAGAGAGTCCTGCTGACCGAAGAGAACAAGAAGCTGTCCACTGAACTGGATAAGGTAAGACATTTTCACACGCAAATAAACAAATATCTCTCCGAAAACACACCAAAAAACCAATCCAGTTTCTTTTCCTCTGTCAATATTTGTACTTTTGATTTGACTTCCTTTCATGTTAGCTTAGTGGTCTGTTTGTCTCTTGAGAAAACACATACACTAGCAAAAATACCCACAATTCCTTAACCCCAGGTAACCCCACTCAGCCTTTCCTCCACCCCCTCTGTCCCGGCTGTGCCAAAGAAATCACTGTTCAATATCCCCTGTAAAA
This sequence comes from Harpagifer antarcticus, assembly GCA_902827135.1. Taxonomy (NCBI): domain Eukaryota; kingdom Metazoa; phylum Chordata; class Actinopteri; order Perciformes; family Harpagiferidae; genus Harpagifer; species Harpagifer antarcticus. The sequence continues at coordinate 2,583,379 of CADEHL010001033.1, read as the reverse complement.
ACAGCCTGCAGCCTCCTCCACACTCCGATGGACTGACTCTGTTGACTTTGGAAATAGCTGTTGGAAGTTTAATAAGGCTCACAATTTAAAGAAGTGGGAGGCATTTTGACATATGGAATAAAAGAGTGTTGTTTTTCAAGTCTGCAGCTGATAAAATGGAAACTATCTGGACGACATGGAGGAGAATATATATGTGGCTAACACTGGAATGATAGCACGTCACTCTAATGTGTTCTCACATTCTGAGAAATGATTTTGTTAAAGCTAAAGCACTCCGGACAGATTAGATCCGTCTGTATGATTTGCTTCTTTGCATAAAAACAGATCTTCAATGCATTTGGATTGTGTGAAAATGTTATTGTTTGAATAGTCTTATCTTTCAAAGAAGGCAATGAATTTCAACACTGTTTGCTTAGCAGCTAAATCAGACCGCTCTATCTTCAACTATGAGGCCTTTTGGTGTGTGTTTTCAGTGAATGGAGTGAAACCTCAAACTGTTTAATTTCTACTGTTGACAAGCTGAAATTGGTGATGGATGTGGGGTAACACTGCAGAAGGTGGAGCTCTGCTGTGGGGTAACACTGCAGAAGGTGGAGCTCTGCTGTGGGGTAACACTGCAGAAGGTGGAGCTCTGCTGTGGGGTAACACTGCAGAAGGTGGAGCTCTGCTGTGGGGTAACACTGCAGAAGGTGGAGCTCTGCTGTGGGGTAACACTGCAGAAGGTGGAGCTCTGCTGTGGGGTAATACTGCAGAAGGTGGAGCTCTGCTGTGGGGTAATACTGCAGAAGGTGGAGCTCTGCTGTGGCAGCTCAGCCACAGAAACAGGGTTATGGGGGAATATATTACACATGTAGAAAAAGAACAGGAGCTTTAGATTAGTGCCACTGCCAGATATTTCTTTTCCAAATTCTTGTTCCACTTACGATACAATATTCATTTATTGGTCAGATCAAGTCTGACATTTGACTTGCTTCAAAGCAGCTCCATTTGCAACATTAATAAGGACAGATATTAAGACACAAGAAAAGCAAACACTTCACATCTCAATCACTGAGATTGATAATTCCATACAATATGATTTGTAGACCTCAACATCGTGGCACAATACTTCATTCAAAATGTTATTTTAACACATATTTAGCCATAAACAAATATTGTGCTTCCTGCTATGGTATTGCACTAGTCCAGACTGCGACTTCGATATCATTTTGACTTTATATGCAGCCCCAAACCTCAAAGTAAATTGGCATCACATGTACATCACACTTATCCAGTAAATATCATTTCAAGTTTGACTCATTTCATTCCATTTGATGGCAGTGCAGATTTAAACTTCACGTACAATGTGTTTCTGATGTGGTGCTTGAGATGCTATTTGCAACCACAGACTGCACACTTACACTTTAGTCATATACGCAATGGTTTCATCTCTGCAAGACATTACTAACAAATAAAAGCACGTGCTTAAAAACTAAATTCTTTCATATCATGTTTGTGTTTATTGTTAGTCGCTTGCAGCCTTTTTCAACAACATCATTTTCTAGCTGATATTTCAAACATTTGTTGCCACTAGCGTAGATTGGAAAGCTATTTCAAAACAATAATAAATGTTTAGCTTGCGCATTACATCAGTCTGTTGCAATACACCCAAAATATGCGCCCACAAATATTGAAGCAAACCATAGCAGTTTGAGGCTTGCAAGGAGGTCACGTCTTCACTGGCGTCTCATGTTATATCACCCTTCTTGTTGCTGTGGGTGTGAGTTCACACACCTACAGCAGCGCTGCAGTCAAGCGTGGTTGATCATCTGGGAGTTGACTCATAAAAACATAACCTTCAACAATACAATGATTCATTTTCCATATCGGAGCAGTCCTCACTTCCGCAGCAACGTGACCTGTTAGACTCATTACACAGTAGTTCAGTCTTGTTATGTCATGGCGTCTATATTTACAGATACTGTATATGAATCCATTTACCAGGTGTCATACTTCCCAATGACAGCTTGACGACGCTTTTAGCATGATGGCTAATACCATGTGTTTTCTCTCCCTGCAGCTCACCAGCATGTTTGAGAAGATGAGCAGCTCCAACAGGCAGCTGGAGGACGAGATGAGGGAGCTGGCCGACAAGAAGGAGAGTGTGGCTCACTGGGAGGCCCAGATCACGGAAATCATCCAATGGTGAGACACGCGCACACATTATCATTTGGATTGTCTGAGTCTCGTGAGTGGGAGCCCTCTCTTGATCTCCCCGAAGTGTCTTCCATTTCTTTCCTCATTAATTGTGGAATTTCTTTTGGAGTTTTTCCTTCTTAATTACAAGTGTCCAAGGACAGAGGGTGTCATGTGATGTCCACACTGTAAAGCCCCCTAAGAAAATGTGTCAATGTGAAATTGGGCTCTATGGATCAAATGTATTAGATTGATTAGCGTCTTAGGGCCATTGTTGGTAAGAAATAATAAGAATTCCCCAGGCGAGGGATGGAGTGGGGTGATATGAAGAGAACAGATTCAGAATCTCTTAAATGAAAGTGGTTCATTTATGAGACAAATGACTAAATTCAGTGTTTTCTCTTCAATAGGCAACATTTAGACAAATTCTTCAAATGTCACATGTTTATAAGAATATGATGTATTAGTATAGTATTTCCTTATCAAAAACGCAAAGTATCATTTGATTAGATCATGCACTGCAGCGTTATACACTACAAGCTGCGGCCCTAATATGCTGTTGATATTATGAAGTCCTCTGTTTATTGACTTATGCTGGAGTGTTTTAATTTGTCAACACAATTTTGTGTTGCTCTGTCTATAGACAATGAGGGAGGTTTGAATTCTTTGTCTAATGTGTGTTTCCTTGATGTGCTATATCAATACAAAGATATATGATTGATACGCACACATGCAAGCTTTCTCAGATGTCCCACATACATGCTGAGGCACGTACCTTCCCTTTGATGCTATAGACAGCTCTTTTCAGGGATATACAGTCACACATACATACCCGTGTTGTAGTAGTGTATTGGGTTCCTCCGTACAGTATAACTGCAGCATTTCTTACATGCCTCTAAAGATCTCAGAGCTACTTGACCCTCCCTTCCTCTCAGATCACTTCCCTTCGCATCTGACACCCTGCCAGCTGCTCAGCCTCCCTCTGTAGGACAAGCCTGCAGTCCTCACATAGCACACACACACACACACACACACACACACACACACACACACACACACACACACACACACACACACACACACACTGATACATCCATCCAGATGCAGAAACACACATACACTAAAGCACACACTCACATTCCAAACATACAAATGTTCAGAAGAATGTAGTGATGGCCGCTGCCCCCTGGTGGGGATACTCTGACTCTGCAGAAGATATAATGGGAAACAGGATCCCAGTGGCTGGAATATGATATGTAGACAAGATCACAAGATGTTTTGTTTTGTTCTGATGTCAAACTTAATTGTCAGTACAAAGTTTATGCTTTTACACAGGCAGTGTTTTATTAATGTTAAGGATTAGCGATGTGCCCAGACCTGCAGCCTGAACGTGGGTCCATATCTATAGGTGGTGGTACATTTTAAGCTTTGAACTGATGAAGAGCAACCCATGGTGTCACAGTTCTGGAAGAATAAGTAGGATGGCTTTGACCTTCTCTGCCTGTAGACTTTTTAAAGAAAAGTTGAAACTTTTGAATTTTTGTTTTCAATGTCAGTGTTGTATTCTGTTGAAATGACCTTTTAAAGTCAAAATAGGTTTTAGGTCCTGTCTTAGGCCTTCATTATTTATGGGTGTGTGTATTTGTAATGTCTCTGCATGTATAGTAACCTGTGTGTTTCTGTGTTTGCTGCAGGGTGAGTGATGAGAAGGATGCTCGGGGTTATCTGCAGGCTCTGGCCACCAAGATGACAGAAGAGCTGGAGGGACTGAGAAACACCAGCCTGGGAGCGAGGGCCACGGTAAACACACAAACATGCGCACGCAAACACGCACGCACGTCAACTAATTTACTAATTGACCTATTCCTATTGTTTTCATTTTGTTACACTGTTACTTAATTTAGTTTTCTCATTTTTGTCCTACTTATAATCCTTGTGTGAACTGTATCTGTCCTATCCTGTGTTTGGCTGTGATTGCTGTTGTTGCTATGACACCTGAATATCCCCAAGGGGATTATTAAAGGTTTATCTTACCTTGATGAGCAAGTCTAAACTTGAGAAGGTACAAATGGCTCAGTTTCAGAAATCCTTCCCTTTCCATCCATCCCTCCTTTCTTTCATAGAAGCTAACGTTTTACTCTCTGATTCAGGACATGCCGTGGAAGATGCGGCGCTTCGCCAAGCTGGACATGTCGGCCCGCCTGGAGCTGCAGTCGGCCTTAGACGCTGAGATCAGAGCCAAGCAGAGCATCACGGACGAGCTGAACAAAGTCAAGGCCAACAACATGTCCACAGAATGGTACAGATAATGTTAGAACCACAGTGAAAGATCAAAGATTTGTCGTTTTTTTTTTAACAAACCTCTTGATAATATACGATACATTATTGTCTCTGATCCACCAGTAAACTGCAAGATGTGGAAAGTAAAAACCAGGAACTCCTCGCAGAGATTGACAGGCTGAAGAAGGAGACGGAGGAGCTGCGGCTACGAAGAGGTACAGATAAACCACCTCTGTCTCCTTGTCAGTGGACCAAGTCAAACAAAGAGTGACCTATTCATAGTTTTCCTGTAAGGGGCATAACTGTTAAAATATCATTTGAAAACGTTGTTCCCTGAAGTTAAAATAACAAATTGATGCAAACCAGAAGGCACTTTTCCTAAATAATAATCCCTGAATGTCCCGTCATGAACTCTCGGGATCCAAAGGAGGTTTTGCGCGTCAGAAGCCATACTTGAGAAATGAAATCCTGTGCTGTGTGCATGAACATGTATTGTTACTAAGGTCATATGAAACGCCACCCCCCATCTCTTAGAAACAGTCCCGTGACTCTTTTAAGTCACCCTTTGATTTTCTAAGATGGCGGACTGAACCACCATTTGTGTTATTGGTTCTGTGTCTGTAGGTGTCAAGCACCAGGATTCCCAGAATTCCTTCTTGGCTTTTCTCAACGCCCCCACCTCAGCGCTGGACCAGTTTGATGTAAGTTTATAAGACCAAAAATAATAATCCTGATACAATACAGCTGCTGTCAGCAACCGTATGCCTGTGGGGAGTTAATGATTTTAAATCTATGATCAAGAGCAACTTGAGAATCATAACTCTCATTCATCAGCAGGTCATACCGTCACATGCTTTTCTTCATGCTTTACCTTGTTGCTTTCTGTTCATATGATTTTCCACCATCTTTATTTGTGTTGTATCTTTTGGTTGTTTCCTTGCTTCATTCTCTGGTCCATCAGGACTCTTATTCCTCATCCTCATCTTCTTTAATTGAGTTTTGGGAAGACGTAAGTTGTTGTTGGTTAGGCGGAGGTCTCCGTGTGTGTAACTAGTTGTATGCTGTAGTACTGTAAGAGCTTACAGCAGAAAGACACTTTAGATCTGTGTAGCCGTATTGCGTCAGTAAGTGTCTTTGCATCAGTGGAACTGTAAAGAAGAGCAACAACACTTTAAACAAGGTCCACTATCATCCATTTAAATACAAATGGAAAAATAGATGCAACGAGATAAAGTAATGACATTCTGATTAACGTATTTGTTTTAAGTGCATATACTTGTTAAGATTGATATCTTTTTGAAGTGTTCTGCTCTTGTATGCAGTTGCTTGCTAGTCCTAGTAGGCCAGTGGGCTATTTGAATGGCTTTCTGGAACTTTCACTTGTGTTGAACATAATGGAGTATTTGTTTTTAAATCCTACACACTTGTGTAATCCCTTTTCTTTTAGCCAGAAAGAGAACTTGATTTGCTCCATATTGACTTTTCCTGCTCCCTTCCCATCACCATGTGTATTTGATTTTCCCTTTGCCCCCTCCATCCTATCCAGCCTCTGTCCTCAGTCCAACCCACACAGACATACAGTAGTCTCCTGCAGTGTTTTCCAATCCGTGGTTCTTAGTTCCTGGTGCTAGTGACACCAATGTCAAATGTCAGGTTGTGCAAATCTCAACTAATGACCTGATCTGAACTAAACTCACCCAACTGAAATATATAGAAATAGACTAAGGAGAACACTTTGATTCAGTTAGCTTAAAATAATGGGTAAATGGTTCCAATAATTGGTTAGTGATGGATAAAGAGTTAAATAAGTTAGCTATAAGTGACCGGAAAACAGTAAGCTAAAAGTAATGGATACACAACTACAAGCTCAAAGTAAAGGATATGCTGTGTTGAAATAGTTAGCTAAAAGTAATGGAGCAGATATTTAGTTCTCTAATAGTTAGTTAAAAGTCAAATATATTGGGTAGTAGTAGATAAACATTTGATGGTTAGCTGAGAGTAACAGGAAAACAGTTGAAATAATTAATCAAATGTAATAGATAAAGAGTTGAAATAGTTGGCAATACAAAATGGATATACATTTTTGAAATAGTTAGAAAAACGTAATGGATAAATATATATATATTTTTAATTCCACATAAATTCAAATAAATAGTGTTCCTGATCATAAATAGTTGGAAAGCACTGCACTCAGTGTTATGACCCTGTTTCCCCTCAGTGTGTTTACTGTGTGTTCATCTCTCTCTCTGCCACTCTGCTCTCCTGCCACTGAAGCGCTCGCCATCCGTTGGCCCAGCTAGCAAAGGCAGACGCGTAAGCACCATCACTGCTCTCTGTGATCTCATGCAGCTTCTAAATGTGCCGTCATGTCGGTGTTTTATATGTGTGTGTATTCCCTGCGTATGTTAACTGATTGCATGGCAGGGGTCCTATACACATTTGTATTTGTATTTATATTTGTCAAAGGTATTCATTTGTTGGATCTTCCATATTTGAACAACATTGGGTATTGCTATATGTGCTGCCTGTGTGTATTGGTGTTAGTGTAGCTTTGTGAATGGCTGCATGGTGTAAGGTGTGTGCTTAGGGTGTCTCAAACTAGCATGGCCACTGGGCTGTGATGTGTTCCTCATGTTCTAATACATGGGGTGCAATAAGATGTGCTCCAGTGGACATGAACACACATCTTGACCATAATGTCTGTGGATAATGTTTTGTATGATGGCTCCCATTCTTTCTCTACGCATGGATGATGCATTGTACTCTTGTTTGTTTTTTGAAATAACCCTCTAGTCCTTTTTCTTTTTCTCCTCCCCTACCTCCTCTCATCACTTCCTCATTTCTCTGCATTTCTCCTCCTCTCCTCCCTCCTGCCTCTCCCTCCTCAGGTGGACTCCATGGATAACTTCACCCCCTCCAACACTCCATCCAGGGACGATGACCCCAAGCTGCACCTCAAGTCCCGCTCGCGGTCACCCTCCATGGCCAGTGATATAGAGCCCATAGAGGTCAGCATAAGTCTGGGCATTAAACTCTTGTGTTTTGTCTTGTCTTAGTACAACAAGACTTCAGTCCTCCCATCAGTAGTTCAAAAAGTGTGTCTGGCATGTCGAGGAACAACAGATCAAAATTGGTCCAAATATTCCTCATTCCAATTTAATTAACAATTTCCAAAGAAGGTACTACAACTCACAATACTGAGCTTGTCGAAAAAGTCAGTCTCGGTAAATTGCAATTGTCTCAATTATGGAGAAATGTGAAAGAGAAAATGGAACTTGTGTGTTCTCACACTGTTGTCGAACATGGTGCTACGTTTAATACCACTTTTCTAATTGAGACTCGTGGAACTGGAAAATCAAATTTGGAACAAGTAATTTCAAATGTACCGCAAGCATGTACCATTGCTCACATTCTACTATTATGAACCTCATAGAAAGTGTTTATTGGATGTATTTCCAGCTCCTGCTTTGTCACATCCTTCCTTAGTTCAGATGCTTTGGAAGCCAAGTTTTAGAGGTGACAATTCATACATTGTACAAATACAGTACATTATCTCACTGCTCAATGTTTTACTTTGTTCTGTCATGCAGTTGATAGACCACCCCCCTCGTACAGTCCAGACCCCCACAATGCGCTCAGGAGGGTACGGCAGTATTGGACGCTCCTCTCCTAAGGTAAGACCTTTTTCAGTTGGTTAAATGTCCCCACGCTAGACCTTGTTATGTTAAAACCACTCATGATGTTGTCTCCTGCTCATTAATGCTCATTCATGTCCGCCCTCCACAGCCCAAAGCACATCAGTTTGTGGTGAAGTCCTTCAGCACCCCCACTAAGTGTAACCAGTGTACTTCCCTCATGGTGGGGCTCATACGTCAAGGCTGTACCTGTGAAGGTAAGGACAGATTCAAGATTCAAAGTCTTGTCATCTGCACAAAAGCTACAGCGTAGTTGTTAGCAATTCAAATCTTAAGCACCGGGCTCTTTAAAAAATACAACCTACAATAAACACAACAACACTTTGCATTTAGCTGATGCTAACACCCAGAGCTACTTACAATAAGTGCAATTAACCATTTACAAAACTCCCTTGCCCTTAAATAGATTTTAAAATGTCTAAGCAGTCAAACATCTGATTTTGTCTCGGCCTGTCTCCCTGTCCACAGTGTGTAACTTCTCCTGCCATGTAACGTGTGCGGACAAGGCTCCAGCTGTGTGTCCCGTGCCCCAGGACCAGACCAAGGGCCCGCTGGGTATCGACCCTCAGAGGGGCATCGGTACTGCGTATGAAGGCACCGTCAGGGTGAGTGAACCTGACAAGGAGTCTGGTCACAGATAGTGGTTGTGTGAATTAGAATAGTCCGATGTTTGGAGGCAGCTTTCCATTTCTAACACTGTAGAAGGTTTTTCTATGATCTTCATGTGTCATAATGAATCACTCATCGATCTCTGTGTCTGTCTTAGGTGCCCAAACCTACGGGCGTGAAGAAGGGCTGGCAGAGGGCGATGGCTGTGGTGTGTGACTTCAAACTGTTCCTGTACGACCTGGGAGAAGGAAAAGCCACTCTGCCAAGTGTCGTAGTCAGCCAAGTCATAGACATGAGGTAAGAGAAGTGGAGGAATTCAAGTTGGGGATTTAAAAATATATTTTTACTTCAAGTCTTTGAATATTATGTTTCCAGATCAAAATATCTGAAACTATTTACAGAAGACAAATCGACAAATGGCACATTTATTTTGGTGTTTTTTTCAAGAGAAATGATTATATTGGTAGTTGCAGATGAGATTCCTGTCGACCAACTAAACCTAGTCGAGGTCTAACCTTTATCTTCTTCCTGTCCTCCAGGGATGAAGAGTTTTCAGTAAGTTCTGTCCTGGCCTCTGATGTCATCCACGCCAGTCGCAAAGACATCCCCTGTATATTCAGAGTAAGTATTCTCAGCTGACTGAAACCAAAACTTGAAAACAATCTGAATTGTTCTCATCCAACCCTCCACCTGCCCTCTTCCCCCCAGGTGACGGCGTCCCTGCTCTCGCCCTCCGCCAACCACAAGCCCTCCATCCTGATCCTGGCCGACAGCGATCAGGAGAGGAACAAATGGGTGGGCCTCCTCAACGAGCTGCACCGCATCCTCAAGAAGAACAAGCTGAAGGAGCGCTTCGTCTACGTCCCCAAGGAGGCCTACGACAGCACCCTGCCGCTCATCAAGACCACACAGTCTGCTGCTATCATAGGTGAGCCTCAACACTCACGCTCATGCTAAAGAAGGTATAATAGGAAGCTAGTCTTGTAGATCTCTAGGTCTCTACGCAGTCGTTATCTCAACAGTAGAACGTTATCAAATGAGTACAGAGAATGAATAAAGGAGCTAGCCGGTTTGAACATTTTCCGCACAGAAGGTTGTTTTCTGCCTCCTAACTGCAACTGAAATGTCCATCTTGCTTCATTTTCTCCACCCTCAGATCACGAGCGCGTAGCCCTGGGCAACGAGGAAGGCCTTTTTGTAATCCATGTCACCAAAGATGGTAAATAAGATGTTCTACCTCACTTGTTTTTTTATTTGTATAGAAAGGCCAAAACGTCTTCTTCTGTACGTTTACCCTCAAATGTGTTCACACCCCCGTCTTCCCCTGCTTCCTCAGAAATTATCCGGGTGGGGGACAACAAGAAGGTGCACCACATCGACCTGATCTCCCAGGAGCAGCTGCTGGCGGTGATCTCCGGCAGGAACCGCCACGTGCGTCTCTTCCCCACGCAGGCGCTGGACGGCCGCGAGACGGAGTCCTACAAGCTGGCAGAGACAAAGGGCTGCCAGACCATCGTCTCCGGCCCCGTGCGCAACGGCTCCCTCACCTGCCTCTGCGTGGCCATGAAGAGGCAGGTCATCTGCTTCGAGGTGAGAACACACAGTCCAACAAATCATTATTTATTTCAGTCAAACTGAGAATGAGTGCCATGTCTTTCCCTTTTGATCACATTGCTGAATAAAGGTCTTTGTCCTCCTGCAGGTGAATAAGAGTAAAGCTCGTCACCGCCGGCTGAGAGAGGTGCAGGCCCCGGGGCCCGTTCAGTGGATGGGTCTGCTCAGTGAGCGGCTCTACGTTGGATACCAGTCTGGATTCACCCGCTACAGGTACAGCATCAACACAGTGGAGATGTTCCTCTCATGGGTTTAGATCTGGTTTGTTAACATTCAGGGAAAAGGTATTAAGGTCCTTTAAAACCATCACACACGACACGTCCTGCTTTCAAACACGTACTTAAGTCTACTGTAAGTATGTAGTATTATAAGCAAAATGTACTCTAAGTATCAACAATCAGTAATTGTGCAGTAAAATGTCAGTGTTTTGAAGTAATATTTGATGTTTTTTGACCAACATAACGGCAGCATTCATGTGATTGATGTGATACTGCTGCAGGTGTTCATGGGTTGCTCATTTGAACGTCCTTATTTACGGTTGTGTAGTCTAATCTAGAACAAAGCATTATATTCTATAAGATCGTCATGTTTGTAACTTTGTCCTTGTGCCTTTTTCAAACCCAAACTTTTAGGAGTTCTCCTATTTCCAGATTTGTGATAAATGTTCCAAGAGTCTTTATAAGTATAGTTGATTTAGCTTAGGAAGTATAAACACTTCATCTTTTAGTTTATTAAGAAACATGTACACTCCAAATGACCTTAAGTAAATAGCCTTAAAAGCTGTGTGCTAAATGAAGGGGAATAAGGAGTAACATATTAGCTTGTGAGATCTGTAGCAGTGGAAAGAGAAAAGGATACTCCACTTTGGTCCAAGTATATTGACTGTGCACTTCAGTAAGTAAGTAAGGTCATTGTTTTACGTTTCTCCACATTTCTGAATGTGATGGCTCTGACCTCCACAGTGTCCATGGTGACGTGTCCCCCGTCAACCTGCTCCACCCCGAGGACCACACCCTGGCCTTCATCCCGCAGCAGAGCCTGGATGCTTTCTGCGCCGTGGAGATCTCCAGCAAGGAGCTGCTGCTGTGCTTCAGCTCCATCGGGGTGTACGTGGACTCTCAGGGCCGCCGGTCCCGGCAGCAGGAGCTCATGTGGCCCGCTGTGCCCATCTCCGCCTGTGAGTGCACGTCTGAATGGTTATTAACATGGAGGTCACATATGGAGGCGCATTTGAAACCAATGCTGCTTTCTTTTGTCCAGGCTACAACGCCCCCTACCTGTCGGTGTACAGTGAGAACGCTGTGGATGTATTCGATGTGAACACCATGGAGTGGATTCAGACCATCCCTCTGAAGAAGGTCAGTGCTGAAGCTTTAGCAGGAATAGGCCCAATTCCAAAGCGCCCCCTATACACCCCCCTATACACGAGGGTCCGCCACATTAAGGCATCTCTGGCTCCACCTGCTGGATTTAAAAAAGAATCCTACTTGCCTCTGTCGTCATAGAAACCTGACTCATTCCCCTGAATGGCCGCCTGCCGCATGAATAAGAAGTCCTTATTGTTAAGTTTACTTTACATCAGTTGACATAATAAAAAGAAATGGAGCAGATCAGAATACGTTGTTTGCGACAGTTGCTCAATTTTAGAACAAAAGAAAAATACAAAGATATAATTAAAATAGTAAGTTAAATTAAAAAAGTACAAAAAGAAGATGCAATTAAATAAAAACCTTTATACAAACACAAGATAAAGGAAATAACAGAATTGCACAGGTTATACAAGAAGGTGAAGATGGTCAGAGCTGCTGATTGGTGCAGGTGGTCTCGTAGCAGCCTATTGACCCATGGCATGATTATATATATCTAATGCTTCCTCTTCAGGTGCGACCTCTGAATGTGGACGGCTCTCTGAACCTGCTGGGCCTGGAACAGTGCGGCTGATCTACTTCAGAAACAAGATGGCCGGTAAGAATTCACAAGTGTATTGTGGAAAGAAGAAAGATAATATGAACTGCAAAAATGTCAAGAATGACACAAATAATGTTTTCCATCAAGTAGAAGGTTTTGTTTCTGCCAGTTGCTTCCAGAGTTAGCTCCAGCTCGATATGTAGCTACAGTTTCCAGGACTTGTTGTCAACTTTTCTTTTGAATAAAAGCAAGTTGGGTGACAGGAGAAAGTTTGACATGCCAGTCAGAACACTTTGTAGTCTCTCTCGTAAACAACCTGTGTCTTTGTTGTGACCTCGCAGAGGGAGATGAGCTGGTTGTCCCGGAGACGTCAGACAACAGCAGGAAGCAGCTGGTGCGCAGCATGAACAACAAGAGACGCTTCTCCTTCAGGATACCGGAGGAGGAGCGGCTCCAGCAGAGGAGGTAGACCACCTGCAGCACACACACATTTACACACAGCTATACGCACTCTGAGTCCCTGTGTTACCAAGGCACTCGGGAACACTAGAATATAACACAACAGAAAGACTTTATTTAAAGGGAAAGATGACATTGTTTTAAGAGTCATGTGACTGAGAAAGTGTCTGAAGAGAGAATCTCAACGATACGAAAGAATCAGGGAATAAATGTCATCTTCATGTAAGTGACCATTAAAGAGGCCCTCTTATGCTTTTTGGGGCTTCCAATTCCTCCCACACACTCTTTGGACTAAAATCCCTGTTTTCTCCCCCCCCCCTGCCTGAAATGCCACCATTGGACTTCTCTGTTTACTGCCTTAAGATAGTGACATCACTTTGTAACACTCACTCTTCTATAAGATAGCATTCCAACACATTGTACATGATACGCTAAGAGGCGGGACATGTCTAAGCAGTTGACCAACCACAACAGAGCCGGCCTCTTCTTATGTGTTGTGTGTGTTTGTGATTCCAGAGAGATGCTGCGAGATCCCGAGATGAGGAACAAGCTGATCTCTAACCCCACCAACTTCAACCACGTGGCCCACATGGGACCAGGAGACGGGATCCAGATCCTCAAAGACCTGCCCATGGTAGAAACCTAATCTGAACATTAGCACTCACTTGCACGTTGTTAAAGACTTGTGTAAGCACAAGGAAGGGAGGGGATCGTATAGGGTTATCTCAAGGGTCGTGTCAAAACAAAACACCAGCTATAAACCGTAGGATATGAGATATTATAAAATAAAAAGTCAAACCAGAGCCAGATTCATAAAAACCAATATTTCCTTATATTTAAGAATACATTTAATTAAATCCTTTATTTTTCTAAAAACGATATGCCATGTTGTGCCATATGTTTATTCCTAAACGTGTTAAGTTAAAGCGATTCCAATAGCTTTAGGTTTGATGTTATTTATTCTTTATATATGCGGGGGGGAAGTCATGTTTTAATTAGATATGTTATATTAATGGGGGAAAAGCAAACATATTTGATTCTTAGAACAAGATTCCAATATGTTTGTGATTATCAGGATTATGATTCCAAATGATTGGATAATCCTGACATGTGTTAATGACACACTGTGAACACCACGGGGGAGTCAGCACAGAAACTCATGTGCACATTCAAGCAGACAACACTTGGGAGTGTGCGATGTGTGTGTTAGTAGCCCGGCTTCAGAGCCAGCCCCCCCCTGGCCTTTAGCATGCTAACATTCAGCACCCGCTTTGTGCTCCGAGCGGCTTGATGTCTCCCACGCTGACCCTCCTCTTCATCACATCCCTTCATCCTGTGAAGTTCTCCCTCCTCCTGTCAGGCTGCTTTTATAGACACTGTGCATGCAAACCTCAGCGACCAATCACAGCTTAGCGTTCAGCTGCATGTAGTGTGTGTCACTGCCCCCTCCTCACTGCTGTCCCCTGCACTGCACTCCGTGTGTGTGTGTATGTTTGCTCCGTGCGTGTTTAAACCAGAACGTCCGTGTTCAGGAGAGCCGGGCGGGCTTCAGCGGCTCCGTCAGCATCCCCTCCATCACCAAGAACCGGGCGGAGCCGGGCCGCTCCATGAGCGCCAGCAGCGGGCTGGGCATACGTGAGTACAGAGCCGAATAAACTCCACTCTACTTCCTGTTAGAGTGCTCCTCCCTGACCCCCCCCTCTCTCTCCAGGCTCCTCCTCTCAGAACGGCAGTGCGCTCCGCAGAGAGCTGTCGGGGGGGAGCTACAGCTCCAAACGGCAGACCATGACCTCCCCCTCGGAGAGCTCTCTGTCCTCAGGGGGGGGCATGGACTGCGGCGACGCTCCGCTCTCACAGTTTGACAGAGAGGTGAGTAACACTGAGCATACAGCTCCATGTGCGGTTGACTAGATACTGAAACAGGTCTGGTGTGATGAGCTGAACCACTAATGTCCACTAACGGACGGCTCTTTGTTAAACCAGGCTTCAGTTCCAGTATGAACCCAAAGGCACTCATTGTTTCCCTGCCAACCGACTGTAGACGCTAGTCTTGAAGATCAAATATTATAAAAGCGATAATATTGTTCCCCATTCAAACACCTCCCCCTGAACCCATCCGTCACACACATCCCGCCCCCGGGTGCAGGCCTCCACCTCATCCCAGTCACACACACCGTTAGCTCCCTGTGATGTTAGCGCTTTAAAGTGATACCTGCTGTAGCGTTAGCTCGGGCTAGCTGTGGCCTCCTAACGTGTGAAGGTCCCTGTCGTTAGTATATTCCCCCAAAACACAAACTAAATGACTCGGATGAAACGTAGCCATTGCGATTTTTGGGCAACTCCAACGCGCCTGCCCCCCCCTCCCATCCTCTTGGCCCCATCAGCCTGGACGCTCCATGTTTTGCCCCATTCCTTGCCTTCCCCTCCACCCTCATTCAGCCGTGCCTCGCACCCTTCCCCCCCCCTCCCCCAGCATGTTGTCTGTGGGCCGGGCGCTGAGTGTGAACTCTCCTCTGCAGTGGCAGGCGGTCTCCCCGTCGGAGAAGACCCCCGATCTGAAAAGGGCCTTAAGGACCCTGCTTAGTAAGATGAAGGTAATGTCAACACCTGAGAGTGGCACTGAGTATCTACACACACACACACACACACACACACACACACACACACACACACACACACACACACCACACACACACACACACACACACACACACACACACAGTCATTCCCATAAACACACACATTAGCCTCCGTCCACTTGCACCTGATGGCTGTCCCATGTTTCACCGGAGCGCCAGCCGCACCATCCTCACCCGGCCTCCGTCATGTTTTTCTGTTGCTGATAAACGGTGCACACGCTGCTGCTCCATCTCCTCCACCCACACAGAGCATGTCTGCTTCACACGGCCCCCCGACAGGCGCCATGTTCCTCACATGGGCTGTCCCCCTCGCAGCAAAATAAGACACACATAATAAGGGTGCTGTCGTCTGCTCGGGGTTCACCCTGCAGGATGTACCGATCACAAACAGCCAATCAGATGGCAGCTGCATGCTTCAGATTGATGATGATGATGATGATGAGGATGAGGATGGGCGCTTTGAAACACAGCATCACATCCACAAAGATGTGTACAATATGTAGCTGGGCAGTGCTCCTCCCACACACACTGTGCAGTTTCAATCTGAATCAGAAAGACTTGACCTGAGCGGAAATAAGGTTACAGCTGGGCCAATGCTGTCAGAGAAATGTATGTTTTGGGGAAAAAATGAATTGTGATTATTTTGACTAACATCACTAACATTATATTAACATATAACATTATCTAAGGTGTGGTTTTGTTTTTCGAGAGGATCTGTAACACTTCGATCCTTAATGATAATCATCTACACTAGCTACTGGATTTTGAATCATTTTCTATGAATTGAGAACCCTAATGTAAAAATAAAGAAATGATTAGAAACGTACATGAAAGAATGTATACATCAAACACAAACAAACATCTATCTTTCATTTACGATCATGTTTAAGTGCAAGAACAGTAAAACAGGAATATTGGTTCCAAAAAGAAGAAATAAATGTATCTGAAAACACCGCAGTGCCCAGCTGCATGAGCGGTGACACACATGATGTCCTCGTGCTGAGGGATGTAGAAGCTGGAGATGTTAGAAGAGTAGCTCTAACCACAGGACACTGTTGCACATCAGTCACTGAACAGGAACATGTGTTTCCAAGCAACACATGAGATCATTACCCATCCCATAATAACCTGAGCACATGATCACAGTGTCCTGTAGCACACATGGCGTGTCTCCTCCTCGGTGTCACGTGTTTCCTCTCCCAAGGGCAGTCATACTGTATGTGTAGTACAGTATCACCCCCCCCCCCCCCCCCCCCCCCCCCCCCCCCCCCCCCATCTGGCCTGCTGCATGTTGGTTTCCCCTCAGCTGATCATCTGCTGCTGATGTGGAGTGTAGCCCTAAAACCTGGGAATGAGTCTGCCATTTTGTTTTGCGGAATGGCTTTGATAAGATGATGACTTTATATATTTTATTGCACATTCTTACTTCTTATATTATATATTACATTATATTTTAAAATGTATTCTGTAATAGAACAACCCAGACGGTATTATTAAAGCTTTTCTGAATCTGATGGTGCACTCTAAGGAGATTCCTCCCTGCAGCGCTCTGTTAGCCTCCAGAGAGTTAGCCGTTAGCTCCTGAGTGTTTATGTTTTATATATATTTACATAACTGAACTAACGTGTCTCTCTCCCCTGTTCCTTTATCTTCCCCCACTCTTCACCCACTCTCTTCCTCTCCTCTTTCTGTCTGCCTCCCCCCCTCCAGGACTCGGACTCCCCCCGTCACTCCACGGCCTCCAACAGCTCCACCTTCAGCAGCCCCCCCAGCCCGGCCTCCCCTCACAAGGCCAAGTCCCTGTCCCTGGAGAGCACAGACCGGATGGGCTGGGACACATGAGCCTGACACCTCTTCCCCCCCGCCACCCCCCGACCGACTGCACAGGACTCCCCCCTCCCCCCCACTGCCCAGAGAACTGCACCTCCTGACGAACATTTGTCCCACTTTACGACCTCAAATTGTTTCATCGTACTTCCGAGACGGGGAGTCGTCATTTCTGAGGGAGAACTTTAAAAATGAGTGTACATGTGGGTGCTGATGTTTGAGGTGCGTGTGTGTGTGTGTGTGCGTGTGTGTGTGCGTGTGTGAGAGAGAGAGAGAGAAGCTGTATGCGTTTGCCAAGAAGAGTGTGTGCATGTGATAATTCAGAAAGGGCATACGATATAGGAATGAAGCGCTCCCGTCTTTTTGCTATCAACCGAAGCGTCATCGACACTACTCTGTCCCAGCCCCCCCCCCCCACGCTGAGATTCATTCAGAGACTCAAAGGCCTCACGATGCAACAAAAAGAGAAGAGGATTATAATGAGAGAACAGGATTTGTACTTGTACATAGGACCCGTTGGGTTTTAGGGGACGATATTTTAATTTATTTATCATTCTTAGAAGGGAGGCTTGTTTCGTTTCATGGCCAGAATCAGATGGGTGGAGTTTAGCCCCCCTCACTTCCCCTTTCTTTGCTTTCTCTTTGGGTGCTGCAAAAAATTCTAAATGTTAAAAAAAAAAAGAAAAAGGAGAAAGGATTTATTTTTTTGCTCATGATATTAAGTGCAGTGACTTTATACTATTTTTTATTTTGACCATCAGCAAAAAGCTACTATGACATCATCACATCTGTGCTCTCTCCTTATTGGTCTAACGCGAGTGACATCATGGTCATAGTGTAGACGCTCCGCCTTGCTGTACAACCAAACTGACCAACAGGTTCCCATCACAATAATGTACATAGGTTCAAAGTAGAGAGTAATATATGATAAGGAAATACTTTAGAGAACTACACAGGAGAGACGAAAAGATCCTCCTTGACGTTTATTTCTTATTTCCTTTGTTTTCAGAGTGATTCGGGTTGTTCACACAAAGCCATTTTAAACCACTTCTTTTGTTACCCATTGACTTTTAATTAGTTTTATATTTTATGTATGACACGTTGTTTTCTTTTCCCACTCTGTTTGCGTTTGGATCAACACTACTGTAGAGTGAACTTTTATCACACATGTACACACATGTACACACACACACACACACACACACACGCTGAGGTGGTGTTTTATGCTTCGTCCTGCTCCTCCTCCTTCTCACTGTCGGAGGAGGAATTGAAAATGTAATCCACAGTTTCTGTTCACGGAAAAGATCAGTGTTGATTTAACCCAGAAACTAAAAGGACATTATAGGACGTTCTTTCTCATGTATACTCTGAAGACACGTTTGTTAAAAAACACTACAAAGGAGAATGTAAAACACTTAAAGTGGGCACCGTTTGATGAATGAACCTCAGTGCTGCCTGTTGTCTGTAAGGGCTGGATGTCTACACCCCCGCGTAGAAAGGCCTCTAACCTCCTGATGGAAAAGTGCTTCGGTCCAGGAATGCTTCATACGGCAGAAGGGGGTCAAACTGTACGGGAACAACATTAAACACTAAATAAAATGTGGTATTATCTGTAAGAACGCACAGTATTCTAATACTGACCTGCCCGAATCGAAACTATTCCATTGTGTTTGTTAGAAAGGGACACAAAAACCAAGTGGCGCTAAAATAACCCATTCCAAGTGTTTTTATTAAGTATTCCATTTTATATAAAGAGAAAGGAGGGGGGGGGGTTATTCCAAACAACCACCTATTTTAAAAGCTAGTGAGTCTCCTGGAGTTTCTGTAGAATGTATTAGATAGATGGGGAGGGGTGGGGGTGTTTTATTATTGGCCAATATTGTACAGAAAAACGGATCCTACACATCCAGTTAAAGGAAAGAGAAACTCAGGAATTGTCCGAAGAACCAATGAATTATTTTCATCTCGATGGGAATGATAAGGATGGATGGGTGAGGAGAGACGAGTGTACAGAAGAGGTGGAGGCGGCAGGATAAAGGTGGAGAAAATGTTTTCAGGTGGCAGGGGGTTTGAGGTGCCACAGTGGTAAGGAAATCAACAAAAAAAAATTCAAACGCCTTTGCATTTCAGTGAGGTCTTATCTACAGTACCTTCTATATTATTTTTGCTCTTTCATATCATATTACACTTTGGTTTTTTTCTAGGATTGCTTTGTAATAATTTGTACAGTTTTGCATGTTATAGATGTAATCATTTTTGTTTTCGGTTTGTTGTTTTACTTGCTCCTTTTTTGAACGGTTTGGGCGTTTTACTGAGGATAACCCACTACAGGTGATGTAGAATCTGTTTTGCACAAAAAAGAATATTTAAGGTGTAAGGTCAAAACAAAAAATAATGTATGGAACTGGCTGCCACACTTATGTGGAGAGCTCATTATATTAACCTGACTCCGATGTATTTCAATAAAGCGGAGGGCTGTTACAAATACAACCCCGTGTGTCGCTGTGTGGTTATTACGCTGACAAATGTACATTCTTAAAAAAAACTTTATTACAAATGAACAGCAGACGTTTTACAGCTTTACAAGATTTGCCACTCGAGGAAATGTTGCTCAAACATTCGACAGCAGCTTTACGAGTAAGGACACATGTTTAAAGGACGGACTAACTGAGAGTTCACTCTCGTTTAAGGGCGACTATCATCTATTCACTGTAAGGCAGGAGTTTGGATTCAGCTCTGTTCCTGTTGCAGCCCTTTGCTTCTGTCGTCACATCGTCACACCAAGCGATGAAGAAGCTCCAAACCAATGAGAGAAGGCTGTTCTAAAGTTCACCAGTCACGTACAGCATATATAAAGAGCGCTTGTTCCGTACACTTCTTGCACATTTGTTGGATTTCATGTGGAGTTTCAAATTGGATGTGAATAAATGTCTAAACATCAGGTTAATGAACCGGGATCGATTTGATGCGGAATAATAATGCAGGCGCAGTGACGGGTGCAAAGTGTTTACATGTAGCCATGAAAAACACCCTGCCTCCGCCCAAACTAAAGAGAGGGCGGTGTAATGTACATCACTCAGTCCTTTATACAAACAGTTACAGTCAAAAACATCCAGTGCATCTGTCAGAGTTCTCCAGTGTTTCACAGGGCACCATCAGCACCAGCAGCACCATCAGCACCATCAGCACCAGCAGCACCATGGTGGGGTGTAAACTGGTCAAAGTTTAAAGTTCAGTTTTTTGAGAGTGGAGTAAAGCTGAGAGGACATTTTAAGGCGTGGACCCACACCACCCTCAGCCCTCTCTGGCAGGATGTAGCGGACGTCATCAGTGACAGCTTCCGCTCTGCGCTCCATCAGCCCCTCCGCCCTCAGAGGCTCGCTGTGGATCCTCACATTCTTTCCCTTTCTAGAAAGGAGTCTTTTCTACAGTCCTCTGAAGTATCGAGGTGGTGTTCAGGCGGTCCCTCCGTCCTCCTCCAGCACTCGGCGGATCCCGTTGCCAGGGCCCCCGAGCACAGCCTGGGTGGTGCTGGTGAGGTCCCTGACGCTGCTGTGCCTCGATTGGCTCTCCAGCCTCTGGGTGGAGCCGTGGCGGGACAGGCTGTCCAGGCGGGTGGTGCTGCAGTGGCGCGGCGGGTCGTGGAGGCGGGGCATGCTGCCGTAGGGGGGGCGCTCGTCTGCCGCCCGGAAGCTGGGGGCGGTGTACCTGCGACAGAAACAACAGCGTCAGGAGGTGGACTCTGAGGGAGGAGTGGGGGGGGTCCGAATCTGAGAGCTACACCCACCTGTCGTCACGGTTGCGGTGCAGGCTGCCATGGTAACTGCTCATCTTTGAGCGGGTGCTGCGGACCGAGCCGGCCCGGCTTGTGCTGCCGCTGGGGGGCTCGTCCAGCATGGCCAGGTGGGTGGAGGAGGCGTGGGTGGAGGTCCCCTGGGTGGAGGTTCCCCGGGACTTTCTGACGATGGGGGTGTTGGGGTCCCGGAGCAGCAGCTGGGCGAAGTCGGGCTCCTTTAGCACCTGCCGGCTGTCGTTCACCATCCGGCTGCGGTGGGTGGAGGGGGGGGAGGATGGGGCGGAGCAGGAAGAGGAGGAGGGGGGGAGTGGCGGGAGGGGAGAGGCGCAGCAGGGAGGGGAGGGACAGGGGGAAGGTAGAGAGGCGGGGGGTGTGGTAGAAGAGGATGGAGGAGTGGGTGGAGCAGGCGGGGGGAGAGGGGGTTAATGCTCTGATTGGAGGGGGGGTGCAGAGAAGGGCCAGTGTTCACCACCAAGCCACACAGCTACACACATCTACACACAGCTACACACAGCTACACACAGCTACACACATCTACACACAGCTACACACATCTACACACAGCTACACACAGCTACACACAGCTACACACATCTACACACAGCTACACACAGCTACACACAGCTACACACATCTACACACAGCTACACACAGCTACACACATCTACACACAGCTACACACATCTACACACAGCTACACACATCTACACACAGCTACACACAGCTACACACAGCTACACACATCTACACACAGCTACACACAGCTACACACATCTACAACTACACACAACTACATCTACACACATCTACACACAACTACACACAACTACACACAACTACACACACCTACACACATCTACACACAACTACACACACCTACAACTACACACAACACAACTACACACAACTACACACATCTACACACAACTACACACATCTACACACAACTACACACATCTACACACAACTACACACAACTACAACTACACACAACTACAACTACACACAACTACACACAACTACACACACCTACACACAGCTACACACAACTACACACAGCTACACACATCTACACACAGCTACACACATCTACACACAGCTACACACAGCTACACACAGCTACACACATCTACACACAGCTACACACAGCTACACACAGCTACACACAGCTACACACATCTACACACATCTACACACAGCTACACACATCTACACACAGCTACACACAGCTACACACAGCTACACACATCTACACACAGCTACACACAGCTACACACAGCTACACACATCTACACACAGCTACACACAGCTACACACATCTACACACAGCTACACACATCTACACACAGCTACACACAGCTACACACAGCTACACACATCTACACACAGCTACACACAGCTACACACATCTACACACAGCTACACACATCTACACAGGACACACATCAGAGACCTTGCAGTGTGTTCTACTGATCTGAATGCTAAAGTTTGAATCTGTTAGTCAGAACTTTGCTCATCAGTGGAGTCACTTCAAATGATCCCAATACATTCATCCCATTTAAAGCAATGTCTTCATATTGATTGTGTTTCTTTCTATAAGAATATGTAAATATGTTTTATGCAAGAATAAATAATGATTAAAATGTACCGGTGTTGTTTGTATTTACTGATCGCTACAAAGGGATGAAAGGATTAGCATTCTGCTCACTCTTCCACATCACGTGAGGAGCTCTTACGATTGTTTGACTCGTGTTGAGCATCCTATATGAAACTCCTCAGTGTCAGGTGTAAAGTACGTACTCCTTGCGTCTCTTGCCGTGGAAGAAGCCCGCCCACTCGAAGCACGTCTTCTTGCTGCCCACCCAGAACACGGAGGGGATTCCCACGATCAGCATCATCACGTACTTAGTGAGGAAGAGGGCGAGGTCCGGGCGGCTGGTGCGCTCCACCTGCAGCACACACACACACACGGTTAATGCTTGATAAGGTGTGTGTGTGTGTGTGTGTGTGTGTGTGTGTGTGTGTGTGTGTGTGTGTGTGTGTGTGTGTGTGTGTGTGTGTGTGTGTGTGTGTGTGTGTGTGTGTGTGTGTGTGTGTGTGTGTGTGTGTGTGTGTGTGTGTGTGTGTGTGAGAATTAGGCCAGTAGGCTAAAATGTTGAAAAAAGTATGGTATTTGGAGGAAAGAAAACGTCATATAATATATCTGAATAAACATAGAACAGTACGTCATGGTATAAAATGGCATATGGCAAAAATATCAGAGAAAAGGACACAGTATAGTAAGTCCAACATATAAGAAATAAGACATAGTCTGGTAAACCGAAAGAATGCCATAGTATATTATGTCAAAAATATCAGAAGAAAATATCTGAAAAAAAACCTGAAAAAGCGACATACTATATAATAAGTTGAATATATGGAAGAAAAAACAACATAGTATATAGTATGTTGAAATGATCATGACCAAATCTTTGAAATGATACCTCATTAGGCTGTTGTCGGCCACTGAGACTTGAAATGAACGACTGAATACTATACAGTTCAAATCACCTTAGTTTCCATTCTCTGAGGCGGGGGGGGGAAGCTGCTGCTGCCTTCTGTCTCAGCAACAAGGCTACAGAGGAACTATCTCTGCTCTCATCAGTGCACACACACACACACACAGAATGCAGTCACACACAGATGTAGTCATCGTGGCCTCATTATGAGCGGAGGCCCCGGGGCACGGCGCAGCGATCCACTGATATACTCATCATTACACAGAGAGATAGGAAACTACAGGAAGTCCTCGTTACTCACTGCGGTCATGTGTTCTGCTTCAGGACATCAGACTCATGGACTTTAATAAAGCCTCAACGGGACGGAAGACTGAAGGACACATCTCTTGTTTTATTGACTTAACAACCAACCTGTGTGTGTGTGTGTGTGTGTGTGTGTGTGTATGTGTGTGTGTGTGTGTGTGTGTGTATGTGTGTGTGTGTGTGTGTGTGTGTGTGTGTGTGTGTGTGTGTGTGTGTGTGTGTGTGTGTGTGTCCAGCCTCAGCAGAGTGCAGCTCCCAGCCTCAGGGAAACCTTTTCAGATAAATATAGTAATGCACTTTGAGTCTCAGCTATCTTCTGATGTGTGCTTTCATGAACACAGAGGGGGGGGGGGGGGCTGAGGAAGAACACTTTGTGGGCTTCTTCTACACCTAGAGGCATCTCTGCAGCGCACTGTTAGCATGGTATATGGAAACAGAACAGACAGTATCACATCTGCAGTAACTGTGATGCTGTGCAGCTTGACCCCACTGACCCAGGAACACACACACACACACACACAGGATTACTGCACTGCTCTCTTACACAATGCAGTGTTTACGTGCCAGATTAAGAGCACCACTGATCTGACTCAATGCAGCAGCACCGCCCCCCCCCCCCCCCTCCTCCCCCCAGCTGCAGCTCTATCAGCGAATACTGTTACTCTCATGGTATTCATTCAGGTGAGATAACGTACCGGATGTCCCTGTATTTTTACATTGGAAGATGACATATCTGAGAACGACTCCTAGAATATCTATCGTAGTACCCAAGCGCCATACCTTAAAAAATCATAGTGTTTGTGTATCATGGTTATATAAATGTGTGTTGTGGTGCCGTTTGGTAACTGCTAAACCGTCACATTAACAAAGGGGTGCCTCCCTGCTGAAGACACGCAGCACGACCTATCCCTGTATCGTCTCCTGTATGAGTGTGTGTGTGTGTGTGTGTGCACTCTGTGTCGGCTGTTTACATGCAGGACACACACTCTCTGTGAGCATCGCACTCTCTAATGTCTCTGTGTGCAAACACATCTGGCGGCCTCCAGCTGTTGCCTCCTGCTCCGTCTCCCTGCTTCCTTACAGGAGTCCCAGTTGTACTTCTAATGTGTACAAACATCTGTGCAAACTGTGCGGAGCGTCATGAATACATGCATCAGGGCTTCAGATACCAGAGGTCCCCGAAGGACTCTCAATCTGAGGGAGCTGTCACCTGGATGCCTCTGGGTTATGGGATGTAATGCAGCAGGATATATAGCTAGTAACGAGTAGGATGCACAATGGCAGCCCGACACGACCCTGCATGTTGGCCTCTTGTTTTTGACTGATACTGCAATAGGGATTGGTCATTTGTGTAAAGATATATTAAACTACTAGAGTGTGATATGTTTTAAAGCATCCATATCAAACCAATATGTTTTGTTAGGCCAAGATATCCTTGATGCTCAAATACTTAAAATAAAATACAAAATGCCATATATATATATAAATATTTAGCCTTTACTAAATGTTGAGCTTACTGTGACTTGAATATTGCATTAGTCCATGTTGCGATTTCCATCATATGAGATTGATGATGCGGCGTTTTCACCATATGGTGTTATTGCCAGACTCCGGCCTTCCCTCTCTGACTCTGTGGCAGAAACACTCGTACACGCCTCCTTCGTCACATCCCGTCTGGACTACTGCAATGGAGTCCTGTCCGGGGTTCCCAGCCCCTGGACAGGCTCCAATACGTCCAGAACTCTGCCGCCAGGCTTCTCCCCCGCACCAAGCCATGGCAACACATCACCCCCACCCTCATCCACCTCCACTGGCTGCCGGTCAAGTCCCGGATTTACTACAAAACACTCCTCCTCACGTACAAGTCCCTCCATACCCTCGCCCCCCAGTACCTATCGGACCTCCTCCATCCATACACCCCTTCTCGGAGTCTGCGGTCCTCAGACACGGGCCTGCTCTCCATCCCCCGCTCTCGCCTCCGAACTGTTGGTGACAGGGCGTTCAGTGTTGCGGCCCCCACCCTCTGGAATGCACTTCCTGCAGAGATGCGTAATGCTGCCCCCCTGGACATCTTCAAGTCATCCTTAAGAACACACCTGTTCACCCTGGCCTTCGGGCCCTAGCCCTTTCTTGGTCCCCCGGCTTCCTTTATGTCTTGTTTGCCCTTTGATTGTCTGTTTGTTTTGTTTGTCCACCATGTACAGCGACCTTGGGTCCCTTGAAAGGCGCTATATAAATATCATTAATTATTATTATTATTGTATATATACAGATACTGAACATATATTCTACATTTCTACCATCCCTTATAAATCACGTTTCCTTCTGTCAAGGAGGAGAGCTAGTTCCAGGTGATGATATCAATGTGCAGACAAGCTGAGCTCGTGTTAGGCTACAACAAAGGGAACTCACAACATATTTCAGATGTGAAATCTATTTTGTGCCCAAAGTTATAAATAATGATGGGAATGATGATGATTGGTTCAGTTGAAACCCCATGAGAAGCTTCTGGTCCTCACCTGGTAGGGGCAGGGGATGTGGTAGTCCCGACACTGCTCCTGGACCCAGGTGGTCTCCCAGATGCTCCGGTAGCTGTTCTCGTACAGGTAGCAGGCCAGGACCACCAGCAGGGGGACCAGGTAGAGCACGGAGAACACGGCGATGCGGATCATGAACTTCACCAGCTTCTCCTGGTTCTCCTTCTCCAGAGGGATCTCCATGCGCACGCGGTTCAGAGCGGCGATGCCTGCCAGCAGCAGCGCCACGCCCACCTGCCACAACGAGAGGGGGGGGGGGGGGGGGGGGGGGGGGGGGGATGCTTTCACTCAGATTGAGAGGGAGATCATGGCGTACAGACTTGATCTGTTACCATTAGATTATAAATAACTCTTTTATTTGTATTTAGACACGACAGACCTGTGGTGTAGCCACCATTTCAAATGTGTGATGGGTTGGACTTGGTGAGATACACCGTGCTGAACTCCCTGTGGGGGCTGTAGGTGCTGCAGTGCTGTGCCACTCACACGTCTCAACACATGTCAGAACGCTTACGCTTACAGAACAGTTACTCTTTTCTAGATCTTGGTACCAAAGAATGAAATGCAGCTGGACTTTAGATGTTATGATAGCTCTTGTTGGAACCAATACCCAGCCGTGCTGTACTGCTGATTCATTCAGAATCAATACCTTAGTCATACCAATACAACACTGCATATATTGTGATATACATGTCGTATAATGAATAGCACTGTGCACATTTTACTTTAACTTCACATATATCAATATTTTTTATTCATTTTTTTATTGTATTTTTAGCATGTATTACACATGTTGCCTTTATCCATGTCTTTGTACACTGTAGATATTTGTTTTTCAATCTTTTAATCTTATTTTAACTTGTTTATTTTGTTTTATCAATAAATGCATTATTTTTGTTTTGTTTTATTGATATCATTTTAAGATGGAGCCACTGTCACCAAACAAAGTAAGTATTCTGCAAATAGAAAAGATCTCACTGCGTGTTTCTACATGAGCTCTAGTGTAATACTCGTCCTCACCACTACATCCAGTCCCAGAGGGGCGATCAGGAACCAGCGCAGCGCCGTCAGGTTGTACAGTCCCACGAAGCAGACCCCGCTGATGCTGTCCCCCTCGATCTTGTTCATGGCGAGCAGCGTCACGGTGAGGACCCCCGGGATGCCCCAGGCGCAGGCGTGGAACAGGAGCGCCTTCTTCTCTATGGCCTCGCTGCCCCACTTGGGAACAGCAGCCAGGAACCAGGTGATGGTCAGGATGACCCAC
>CADEHL010001033.1:2443275-2550775 GCA_902827135.1 Harpagifer antarcticus | reverse complement strand
GGGAGACGGTTGAATACATATATAGGCTACAGGAAGTGATGATCTACTATAGGGGAGACCTCAGCCTCAGTTCATATTCATCCCTCTCCCTATTCATCATGCTTCTCTTTTTTTTCTATTTTCACACTGCTCCATCACCCACCCCTGTCCCACCCCTCCTCCATCTCTTCAGAATCTCCATGCGGCCATTTTATCACTGTCAGCCCATCATGCTAGCCGCTGAGGGCCGGACTGCTGCTGCTGCTGCTGCTGCTGGTGGTGGCTGATGGGACATATGGCTGGGCGCAGCTTTCCTCACACAGAGCAGTGTCTCGAGGCCCTGCGGAGCCCCCACAGTCTCCATGGGGATTTGATGTTAATGGCCACACTGGAAACAGCTGGTGGAGCGCTGGTCCGGTGAATGGCCAGAGGTTGGTCATGGCGCCGTGTTAGGGACAATCCAGCGTGTAATACTCGGCTCCGTAGAGCACTAGAGGGGTGGTATGCTAATATGATTTCAGCTTCTATCCTCACTGCTAGTCATTACGTATTCATGAGTTTCTTATGGGGATTTTTGATCTCTGAAAATGTGGAATAATATGCCGCTGTGGAAATAGCGAGCTCACACACAGTCAGATGTGTCAGTTAGAGGAGCAGTGGATTCTGGTCAACATCAATCCATGGGTAGGTATACGTGACACACTTATTATTACTTATACATACAGAAAAAGTGGGTTTTAACATATTGAAGGTAATGTATGTTCTAAAATTCAATTTCAAATATGAATGAGAGCTGTGTGGGCTGCTGCATAGTACTGGGGATCAGTTCTTACGGCGGTGGAAAGAGGTTCAAATCCAGCCCCTCTATCTGCCACTCTCAAATGCATCTCTCTGGTAAGGGCAGGGATCTCGACTAAGTTTTTTCACCATCCTCCCGCAACCGTCTCGAAATACAATCTAAGCCGTCCTGAAATTAATGTGGACAGTCCCGAATTTAAAATGTTAGTTTTTTACATTATCATTAGTTAAAATCATTCAAAGTGACCTTTAACATAAATAAAACATCATACAAATCATTAGATGATAATTCATCAACCTTTTTATTTGAGTAAATCATTCAATCACATAAACAAAGGCCAAATATATTTAAACAAACACACAAACGAGAAAATTACTCTAATATTGAATCCAATCAAGTCCCATCCAATTAACAACAAAATCCAACACTTTGTCCTGAAGACAGAACCCAAAGTAACCACTAACCAGGATGACAGTCTGTAACACAGTCAGGAGACCTTTACAAACGGCCCCGCCCCCTCGCACACAGATGGGAGAGAGAGATCTCATCTGGATTGGAAAGCTCGAAAATACATCATAGACGCATGTTGTAGTCTTATTGCATATTAGAAACGGAGTTGGCGAAACTAAAACTGCGATATAATGTGTTTGTAGCAATAATACATATACAGGGGCGGACTGGCCATCGGGACGTTCCGGACGAATCCGATGGGCCGGTACTGAAATGGGACGGTTGGTAACCGGCAGGGCTCGGCATTATAAATGGCCCGCTGGCCCGGAAGCACCCCGGGCCAGCATAATGTAGCCTACTTTCCACTTGCCCGCTCGGGCCACTCAAAATATTGCTTTAAAAAAATGTCCTGTGGTATTGGTATTTTGACTAGCAATTTAGTTAAATTGTTTAGTTTATCAACGCTACAACAAAGCGTTCCGTGAGTCGGTTGTCGTTGTTGGGTGAAAAGCAAACAGCTGTTTGCTGCGGAGCGCGCCACCTAATCATTCGCCAAAATGTTTTTAATACCAGCGGTATAAAAGAAAGTCACCGGAGGAGTTAAAGGAGAGTGACAGGGAGCATGAGAAGAAGAGGGAGAGGAAGTTTCAGCCAGCTTGATCGATGGAGTTGGCTTCTAGTAGTGCAGTGACGCGTCCTAAAACCCTTTTTATAATCTATCGATTAGATTTATGATTCGAAAATTATAAAAGTAGGAGATTATCCGGCTGAACAAAACGTGCATTTATCAAACAGGTTCGTTTTCACAGACCTTATTTCCAGCCAGGCTATTTTCCAAAAACCCGGTGGAGAAATCCCATTGCTTTTTGTCGAGGGAACCAGCAGCTTACTTCCTGGTTTTAGGACGCACCACTGCACCTGTACATCAATGCCGACCTATGCTGACAAGTAAATGAAGAGTAGACAATATAAAGGTATTGGCTATAGGGAAATGTCCCAGCAGTTTAGGATATAGTTGGGTCATCTCCAGCAATTCCGTGACCGTGGAGAGCGGAGGTTCGTTTCTCGGGTGAAGGGTGTAAAAAGAAATGATCCCCCATGCCCCTCGCAAAAATGCGGGCACATTTTTTTAGAGCCCTAAATCCAAAATGGCTGCCATCACCGTAGGTTGAAAATGAGCTTTTCAATTATTTGGCCTACAATGTTGTTCAATACATGGTTTCTGGTACTTTTTGGGTCAAGGAATTCATATTTGATGTTGTTTTGATGATTTGACCTATTTTTGACCTTCAAATCCAAGATGGCCACCAAATTTTCCCCAAATGTCGATTTTTCAACGTTGTCGTAGAGCCTTCATATTAGGCTCTAATGAAAGCTATATGCTCATGCTGAGTTGAGTTATAAATAGTAACACTAGAGTTATTTATTATTTATTTTTGCATTTTTAAGCGGTGCAGTCCGTCGGTCTGTTCGTAGCATGAGATTTAAATCAATCAGGACTTGCCTATGCATCACATGACCGGTAAGGAAATACTGGCTTGAGAGAAGCATGCCCAGCTATATCTGTGTACCTTAAAAACTGATCGTCGACAACGATGACTTCAAGATTGATAATACCTTAACAGGCAACTCAACTGGAGCCCATCGAACAAATGTTATGTTTGTGCAGCCAGAGAGCAATGAAAAGAAGCCAGATGAAGAGCCTGCTGTAAGGCTCATCAAGAAGAAAGAAATCTCTGCACAGCTGAAGCAAAAGTGAATGGAGCTGACAAATGTTCACCAGTACAGATGCCCCCTGGCAGCAAGAGTGAGCCACCAGCTCGTACCAGGGTAGATCCACCAGTGAACGGCACAGTTCTGCAGCGTGCTCGCTCTGTGATACATGCACTGTCTCGCGTAGACAATAATGGTACAAGACCACCACCTCATGAGCAGCAAGTTCCGGCATACAGTGGTGACCAGTCCTGCCGTCATACACCGCCCAACAAGAGCAAGCCTTACTACCACACAACCTACAATGAACCTCCAACCAAGTCAGTGGTGTATGACATCATGGTGAAACTAGTGGAAGCCATGCCCAAGAAGAATATTCCATTCTCTTTTCTCGTTGGTGACTTGCCCACCTACAAGACAATCGTTCAGCTGAAAGCGTAGAATTCGGAAATGTACAAGGACCTCATCCCAATTCTTGGCGCTTTCCATCAGCAGATGTCCTACATCTATGCTATCTACAAGAGATTCAAAGGATCTGGCATGGCAGACACTCTGGTCACAGCAGGGGTAATAATGGAGGGGTCTGTTGAACAAGCACTACGAGGGAAGCACTGCAGACGGGGCGTGCGATGCATCCTGCTCTGGAGAGAGGTTCTGATCCAGCAACGACTGACAAATATTCTGGAGCATGAGGAATTATCAGAGAACATAAAGGAGAACCTCAACACTCTGCGCAATGCACTCACTGACACTCGGGAGGCTCTACAGGCAGCTCACAGTAATCTTGAGGATGATGATGGCATGAAGGAGCTGATCACCTGAGTTTATGAGAAACCTGGCACAGACATGGGATCTCATTCATGGAGATGTCTGACCCTCTTGTACAAAATATTAATGCATGTCATGCAAGAAATGGCTCAGAGTACCTGTCATCAACATACAACATGTTGCCTGGACTGATGGCCTACGACAACCATGACTATGGGAGGTGGTTGACAGATTATTGGGCAATGCTCTCTTCGCTGACAGATGAGAAAATGGCCTTCTTCAACGATCATTTCACCCAGTAGATTTCACCAGTAGATTTCACATTTCACCCAGTAGACAGGGCTACCCTACTCCTGTCAGCCGATGGACCTTTGGATAGAAACGACTATGAATCTGAACTCAAAGCTAAAGCAAGGATGGCTTCAGCTTCTACAGAATGAGAAGCAACTGTTCTCAAAAACAAGGAATGCAAATAACAACAGCAGGTGTTTCTCGTGAGTGTTTTCCCCGGGAAACAAACACAATACACACACACACACACACACACACACACACCACACACACACACTCGCGAACTTCCCCCAGACCAGTAATCCAAACGAAAATATTTTCCATCCGTACTACTTTGATCATTTGCTCCACTAATAACCAATCAGATCGATGGATTCCAGAGAAGAGGAAACTTTGAAGGCCTTTTTCTCAAAATGATGACTCTGTGATAATATGTCAAATTATATAATTTGACATATTTCGCTTAATATTTGGAGTACAACAACAATCCTGATATCATTGGAAAGCTAGGAATCTCCTCTTTCAAAACTGTGTATACCACTCAAAATGTGTCTTCGGGTCAATGCGACGGATTTTGTGCCCTTATTTTTGCGAGGGGCATGGGGGCTCATTTCTTTTTACACCCTTCATAGATGACAAATCCACTGAGAAACGAACTTCCGCTCGCCACGGTCACGGAATTGCTGGAGATGACCCAACTAATAATGAAGGATCTGATCTAATCGATAGCCATTACATGTCTAACTCCTAATGACAGGAAGGCAGAAAGCGCATTATACAAATAATAATACTCATAATAATAGCAGACATTTTTTAACAATGACCACAATATCATTATTTTAAGAAACCAAATATGAACAATTGAGGAAAATGAGGAAGAACTGATGATTCAAATGTTGTAGTACAAGTAGTAATGTAGTTTGTGTATACATTACTATTGAAACAAATGTGTTAATTTTCTTCATTATTAGTCGATTTCTTTTTGGACGAATGCTCCGGGCCAGTGGTTACAATGGTGGGGCCAGTGATAATACAATTCCACCGGCCCGGAGGAATTTTACCCTTAATGTCTACCTCTGCGGTAAGTCACTAGCACCGCGGTGGGCCGGCGGTACCGAAGTGGGCCGGTGGAGAGTCCCGGGCTGATTTGTAGTCCCAGTCCGGCCCTGTACATATGACATATATTTTTTAAATGTCTCCAGTACCGATAAAAAGTCCGATAACGTCTGAGCTTAACGTTACCACTGTCTTTAATAATTCCGGCCCGGGGCCCGTTTAATACCGGGGCTCGGTACCCATCCCTACATGGGGAGAGGCGCAGCATATTGCTAAGGACTAAATACAATGGAGGGTTCTCTTCTCAGCCTTATTACCCATAGGGGATGAAGAGGAGTAAGTAAATAAAGAGGCCGATGCTCCAGGGTCTGGTTCTGCTGTGCGTTTTTGTGATGTAACGGTAAAACATTTCAGAATTCCTCCACGGGATGCCATTGTCATTGTACATCACTCAACCCGCGAAATACACACACTCAGTACATAGCTAGACCGGCGAATTTGCGGGCCAGGAATTCGTGAATCCTCCCCGACACTATTTTCTTCGGCCACGGGACGACGGGACGTCCTTAAGCCCTGGGTAAGGCTAAATTGGGAAAAAATTATATTGGAATACAAAATATTCTAACAAAATAAATGGTTACAATAAGCCAATACGGAGGGTGACTAAGGGGAAATGAGAAGTGTTTCCTGATAACTGACAGCTTAAATATATGTAACACCCAAAACTGAAATGTCTTACAAACTGACGCAGGGGTGCCCAGCACAGCTTGGGAGCTACTTTTAAAATGACCACGCCCAAATGATCTACCCTGCCCAATCTGTGTCGCGAGGGGGGAGGGGGGGTGCTAGTGGACTAAACGGTGGATAAACTGTGGCGCGCTTACAATAATTGCACCGCATAAGCGCATAATAGTGCGCCACATTTGCGCTTCAGATGAGGAGGTGAGGCCCCCCTCATAACTGCATGAACCCGTATGGCACAATACAACTCAGACTGGCTTACCTGTACGTCAACCAAGTGGCAAATGCCATAGTAAGGATGGATAGGATAACTTAAAAAAATTAAATAAAATGTCAATGCCATGCGATCTACCCACACTACCTTTGCAATCGACGTATTGGGCACCCCTGGTCTAACGGGAGATGGAAACTGAAGAAAAAAACACTAAAAAGAGAGCCGGATGATGCACGTAGACAGATGGCTGTTTTCTGCTAAAGTGTCATTTTTTTCGTGACACTTACAAATAAATGTAGGAAGAACTATGTCTCCATCCATCAGAAGAAGCTATATGTTCCCCAGTCCTGTCTTACTTTATGTTTGACTGCATTGTAAACAGTATTCTTTACAGTAGACATTTGACACAAGTGTACCAGTCAGCCATGACCATATGAGAGGGAGTCAATAAGTCAGCTGAAACAGATTGTATTCCTTACACCAGTGTTTCTACTGCTATATCATTCAGTAGTAGAGAGTACTGACCAACGCTTGTTTACTGTAGTGAATTGCATCAACCCTGTTGCATTCCCTGATATGTGAATGGTCTCTGATGAAGCGGCACATATGAGCTTTGAGACTGGAAACCACTGGGCTGATTTAGCATGTCTAATAAATACTGAAATCTTTCACAAACTGCAATGAGGAAAACATTGGAGGATATTATTTGAAATCAGATTTATTTTGGCATGCAGTCCAATGTGGTTAACATGCATGAGTTTACCTAATGTGTAATTTTGCATATATTTGCATATTTTAGTTTTAATCCCCAGCCTTTGAAGGACGCAGAAAAACAGCGTTGACCTTAGTTTCACCTCGCCGGTTTTCTGAGATTACCCGGCGTGTTTTGAATCAGATATTAAATATTAATACGGCCTATTCATATGAAGTCATCCGAGGGTGGCCGTATGTATCGCCTAATGCTAAAGTAATTAGTTTTTAATGAAGGCTCGGGGTCTGCTGCTGAGATGTTAGTGACTGATGAATTGCTGACAAAGAAGCCCAGCGAGGCCAACTGGTCTGTGTTGAGTCTCTTTTTTATAAATACCTCCCGGTCACCTCTCTTCCCCTCACCCCCCTCTCTGCTTCTGACCCTTTCTCTCCCCCCTTTCTCCTCTGCTGCCATTCCAATTCTCCACATTTCCAAGCTCAGCGCCATGGAGACGAGTGATGCATCACCAGGGCGGAGGGAGGGAGGGAAGAAGAGGGAGGAGAGCAGGGTTCGAGGGGGTCAGGGTGTGGGGCGGAGGGGACCACCTCCCGGGAGGCAAGAAAGCCTCTGCTGCCTTTGTTAACAGCACAATTGGGACTGTTTCCTGGGCAACGGGTGAGCCCTGCACAGGGGGAGGGGGAGGACAAAAGAGTAAGGGGGTGAGGAGGAGGCAGGGGGGGTTTGGGTGAGAGAGTGGGGAAGAGAGGAGAGAAGAGGGATGGGTCGGCCGAGTCAGCCGTGTCATTCACCGCTAAGAAATGTTTGAAAACCTTGCGCTGTGACAGTGTGTTAACGTCCTTTTACACACATACACACACACACGCACACACACACACACACACACACACACACACACACACACACTCAGAAAGGTTGTTGTGGACCAGCGACTTGCTCTCTCTTAGTGCTCCTCTTTCAGTCCACTGCCAATAAACACGGTGTTGGACATTAAATAAAACAAGAGGCTCCTTTATAGCCTGGGTCACGCTGAGTAGGATTTATCAGACCATGTTGTGTCTGTGTGTGAGTGTGTGTGTGAGTGTGTGAGTGTGTGTGCTAAGCTGGGATACATCTTCACTAGCTACCACATTGGGTATGTTAAAAGGTGTACTTTTTAGTTGACTGCGGCACATTTTAACAGACTTGGAACCTTCAAAAAGCTTTATCAGCATTTTACTGAAACTCTCTCTCTCACACACACACACACACACACACACACACACACACACACACACACACACACACACACACACACACACACACACATCTCAGCTCCTCTTTACAAATCCATTCACACAGCATGGGTGGAGTATCTGGGTTATTGTACACAGCAGCTGTAACATGACACAGTTTATCTGAATGCGTTGTAAACCTGAGACAAGGGGCTGATTTAAGGACCTGAAAGGAGGAGGAAATGAGTGCAAGTGGGACAGGGCAGATTAAAAACAGACCATTGTGTCACCGCGCTGCATTCACACACAATAAATGTGACTAATACTGTGTAAAGCTGAAATCAAGATGACCGGGAAAAGGCTCGGCCATAATTATTCTTCAATTGTGCCAACATAGTTAGATAACTAATGCAGATTTCTGCACTGGGGACAAAATAACAAGGCTTGTTATAATGGTCACTGGATGTCCACTAAGACAACAGTCTGGGTTTTAGCGTCCTGTAAACAAACCCCTCTTATCAACCTAATTGAATGAATACCTTCAGTGTGCCCTGACCTTTGCTGGTCCCATCTGGCCCCAAAGAAGCACTCAAGCAGTTCCTGTTCTCATTATTTGGACCAGGACAGTAAAGACGGTTCCAAAAAGAAAAAAAGCCATTGTTCCTCTATTTTTTTAAGTGATACATTTATGCCAAATATTTGTGATGACATGCTGAGGTCCAAAGCTTCGAAAACTGTTCAGCATTTACTATGTCTTCTGGTAGCTGTACAATAAAGCTCAAAGCCAACTTTCCACTATACAATACATTTGGATTGACAATTCATAGAATATGAAGTATGTAATGCTTTCTGTATGTGATTCTGTGCTTTACAGCCATTACTCATACACTAACGGTTATCTCTCAACACACCAAGCGCCAACAACACACGGTAGATCTTTCAAACATTCGGAATAATGAATCAATAACAGAATCATGACATTCATGTCCTCTCCCCGCAAAAAAATCCTTAAAGCATATGCAAACGTAATAGCTTTATTATCATCAACGTCCATTATAGAATGAGAGACGTCCTGATTTCATACTGAAATAAATGCCATCTGCTTTGGATGCAAAGCACGGTACATAGCAGCTTAATTGATTAAATGTGATGAAGCGACGCTGCCTTACTGTAGCTAAAGTGTGCATTTATCTGTAAAGAAGGGGATTTTAGCCCATTTATTTTTGTCTTTTTGTAATGCCAGTCAAATCCGCCACGCTCCCACTTATGGTATAGAGTATGGCACAGTATCATTGTGGCACAGAATTAGCCGATTCCCAGCCCCGAGGCCGCTGCCCCACTTCAGCTGCGAGGTCATTCAGCGGTCAGCGATGGCTGCTGCAGCGAGCGTCAACGCGGGAACAGAAAATCATGTTTATCCACAATCACCTTGTTAGTTATGTTTCCAGTTCAAACTAACCATACAATCTGTCTTTGTTCAAATTAAGTTAAAACACGTTATCACCGGGTAAATCGGATCTGCTAATGTGATATGCAGCTCATACTCCAAATATGTCCCCACTGTAAGCACCAGTCTAAGATGAAATACAGTGAACATCTGCACACACTAAACCAAACAAAATAAAGAACCAAGAAAGTCTTAACGATATCATGACAAATTGCACCCATTTTCCCAAAAGAACAAAAACGTTGAAAAGACCATGAAAAACGAGACAGGATAAAAGAAACTCAGACAGACACCACTTCAGGGGGTTTAGACACAAAGTGCAAGAACGGCAGGCGTTGGTTCTCGTCCAACTCCCAGTTTCTCCACGGTGCGAGGCATTCATCATCATTATCATGGCTATTCAGAGGACCTAATTCTCTTTCAAATCAACTGTCAATTCTCATTTGGCTGCCCTCGACATCTTATAGGCTTTGAATTCTCCCATGAACTGGATCTAGGGCGAGTTATTTGGAACCTATTGGGTTTCCGTTTGTCTTTTCCAAACCCAATGAGCATTTCTGAGAGCTAAAAGAGACTTAATTGTGGCTCCATGACCAATCAAAGTGAACACCGTCCAAACTAGAAGTGCCTCTCTCTGTTCACGGCAACCCACACACTGAGATTAGCGTAAAAAAGCTAACGTGGCCTCAAAACAACACGGGTAAGCAACATCTACGCAATAAGGAAATGATTCTACTAAAAAAAAGTACAATCTTAAATGTAGTTTCATCAATTGATCTTCAAAATCTAAACTAAATCCACAAGATTAGAGAGTGAATATTTCGACAAAGTCAAGATAGTACCCTAAGCAGGAAGTCAAGAGCGCCTGCATGTTTCCTAATGCGCGTACAGATGTGATGTGGTGCGCTGTGAGTGGGCCAGGGCATGTTCAGAGGTTACATAACCTGCCCTCCATATCTCCCTCACTCAGTGTGTCTATGTTGAGTACAGCGTAAAGGAGGAGGCACAGATGGTGTGCACATCCACATCATCCCTGTGCCAGGCGGGGCAGGGCGGGTGTCAAAGGCTAAAAGTGATCGAGGGAGAGGGAGCCAATGGAAACCTGATGCTGAGGATGAATAAGAAGGGATAAATATAGATGGAAGACTGAAACACAAACACACACAGATAGGTAGATGTTTCATCCAGTCTAATGTTTTGGTGCGGTTTGGCCAGTAATTGCTAGATAGATTGAGCTTCCAGAGGGATCAGCCGACGCAGAGGATGGGATTAAGTTAACGAGGTGATGCATCTGCTCCGTGATTGTTTGTAAATGTCTAACTCGTCATTTCAAAGAGGATCACACAGCCACAACAGTCAGATGCTGTGGCTGGTAAATCTATAGATAATCTGTGGGGTGGAAACGATAAAACAAGGACTAAACACCAGAAACTGAGCTTTAATCCTGAAGATGAAACACTTTGGTTTCTTCACTCCAGGGTTAACTTACTGCAAAAAATAAATGGTTTTGATGTGTTTGACATGGTTTCATAAATCACCTGTCTGTCAACATGCGGCCAGAAACCATTTTTTAGACAGTTTAATATTGCACTGTTCTCCTGGCTCCCAGAGATAAAGTATTACAACGTAATTTCTGCTTAATGTGTTGGTAATACACTCACAGTGCCTGGAGCTACAGGAGCCACATTTAGGGAAGTAGGCTAGCACTTTGATATTACCAACTCTAAGCACATACAGTTAGCTGTAGTGATAGCTATATACAGTAGGCTACTGATGTCTATGGGGCAGGCAGTGCTGCAGACACACTAATCAACATGTGAGGAAGACTAATTATATCACTAACCCCTGTCCTGATCTGGCAACACATACATCCAGATAGAAATGCCGTCTGTGGGCTTCAATCTGTGAAGATGTGTGTTTGTGTGTCTGCGGATGTGTGTCACATTTCATTTCTGCATCCACAACAATGTGAGTCACAACAGAGGAAAGCCAAAGGTCTCAGGAATGGTAAGAGATGGAAACAAAATGGGAGGAAAACTGACAGAAATAAAAGGAGAGAAATTGTCACATTTTTTAAAATAAATTAAAGGTATCGCCGTATGCAATTTTAGTGTTGTTATTTTTATTTTTTGGGGGGGATTAACGATAACGCATATTTTTTCAACTGGCACCCAATGCGTCGTTATGTGCTTAGCTTATTACTACGTACTACGTAGGCCAAAAATATAAAAATTCTTCTCTCAATATGGGATTTATGAATTGATTTGTTTAGGTGTAATCTTGTTTCATTAAGGCCAGTTCCTATGTTTGTTCCAAATCCATAGCTTTTCTTAAAATGCATTCATAAATTCATTAAATCCCTCACTAAAATAATTTTCATTCATCAGAAGTATACAAGTTAGGCTCAATATAAGGTTTACAATCCATTAACACTTTAGTCTATAGAATATCACAAATTGTACCTTCAAATATATATATGGGTTCTTCTTAGAATAAGACAAATCGCAATGTTTGAGTTGGCACTATATGAGGTGCTTATAGTCAGTGCATTACTACAGTACATGGCTTGGCCTGCCTCCAGTTCGGAGACAGAGCAGGCTTACCGCATGGAAGCTAAGCAATGTACTGCTCAGGCAGCAGCAAAACATATTTTAACCACCTAAAAATAGAACGACCTGAACAAATCAATATCAGTTTGTGTACTAATTGTATATCAAAACATTTTTTACCGCTAAACCTTGCCGACGAACACCCCTTTGTTTGTTTTCGGGAACTGAAATTGTTATGTATGCTCTCTTTAAAGCCGCAAACTGCGTTGACAAAAAGGGTAATTTTTCCTTGCAGAGCACGAGAGTCTGTGTGAGTTGGTGTATAAAAAAGGATTCATTTGGATTCCCCCAATTTTTTTAAGGTCTGCCTCTTTTAGCCTTTCTGGCGCTGTATGATGCAAAGCTATGTACTGCTTTGCATCCACTCCCGTACTCCTGTATGATATAAAATTAGAGAAAGGCAGAAAAGTTCAGTGGAAGGAAATAGACAACAAAGCAGAAGGCCACGGCGCAAAAAGCAATGCACAATTTTCCTTAAAATTGCCAAAAGTGCTTTTTTGTTTATAACTCCTTAATAACTGAAATACTCATTAATATCTACCTTTTATCATATATGACTCAAATATAACATTGCGTTTTAAAAATTAAAAAATTAATAAAATTAGATGGCTCAAGCAAAAGGCAGTTTGAGACAGGAAATTACAAATGTATGTCCTAAATACACATGTTTAAATACGAATATTAAGATGGAAAAAAGTGCCGCTTTTTGTAATTTTTTTGCTAATCACCTCTGCTGAAAAGTGCATCCATGGCCACTATATCTAGCAAAGATGTTTACCTTCTTCCTTCATTTATTTCCTTCATTTATAACAAGTCGATCTTTTTGTTTGGCCTTTTGTTATATGGCTTAAATAAATGATACTTCTCTCCCTGTCCGCAGCAGTACATTGTTTAGCTTCCGTGGGAGTACTCATGTCCTCTTCTCGAAACTAGGGGCGCGTCGACAGCCGTACACAGTACATTATACACTAACTATGGAAATTACCAATATGGAACCCAATTTAATAACAACCAGACTATCCATTTAAAGGTTTAATGTATTCCAGATATTTCACTCCCACTGAATAGGTGTAGCAGATCTGCAGTTTCAGTGAGTCCCGCTGCGGGTTAAAGGGTCTATTATGGTCTAAATGTAAAAAGGTATATCCCTGACAATGCAGAGAAATCACTGATGCATTATTTTCTGTGGAAATAAAATGATCAGTTTTGATCGTCAGCACATAATATCAGCAAATACCTGAGTTCTCGCTCACAATCTAATTTTTTAGACACACAAACCAGTGCTTAGATGGAAAAACTGTAATTATTATACTCCATAGTATTTCATTTCACTTGTTGTTATATCTTGTTGTTAGTACATGTTTTTTTAATGCCTGAAGAATATTTTAACAATTTTGCCTATTTCACAATTTTATGTCTTTTACTTTTAAGTAAGGAATATCGTATGTTGCATTATTGGAGGAGCTTGAGAATCAAGATCTTCATTGCCAAAATGACGCTGTGTCTACTGTGCATATGACAAATAAAGCCGTTGACACATTTGAAATATGCATTGCTTTTTTATATTTTCCACATGTGGGCGGTGTACTGTACCTCCATGGCGAGGGCGGCAGTCTGCTGGTCGTAATGGTTCAGGATGTTGGGCATGTAGGTGGCGTTGTATGGCAGCCCTTGGCACATGCGCAGGGTTATGGGCTCACAAGTGAACTGGCTATGGCTCTCTCCCGCCGCGTCCATGGGGATGGCGACGCACACCGCCAACATGGACACCGACAGCACCCACAGGAGATCCATGACCGGTCTGTACAGAAGTAGCTTGTTAAGAAGAAGGGTTGAGCCCTGTCAGCATCCGTTTCATTCACCGGGAAAGGGAAATCACAAGGCTAAAGGTGAGTCGAGGACTGTCTGGTAGTCTCTTCCTCCTCTTCAGCTCACAGAGAAACCCTCTGGGTCGGGCAGCGTAATCCATGACTGAAGATAGCTACATCCATCACCCTGGGGATGTGTGTCACAGGAGCTCCATAGCCTGGGAGATGCTGTGGTACTTTAAGATGCCGCCTGTGAATGACCGCTCGCACTCCTCCCTCTCCTGCCTCGACGGGAAAGTAAAGATGACGAGCACAGTTGGAGATGATGTTCAGCGTAGGATCTGAAAAATTAAAGCACAACATTTTAAGTGTATGTTTGGTAACAAGTCACAAGTAGTAGATTACTCAACATAGCTATTATGTTTTAAACCAAAAACAGGCTTTGTCAATTAGACCTTTAAAAGACTACAACAGAACAACACACAAAAGGCTGTTTCAAGAGACTTGGTAATTGCATTTCACTGTGGTGGGTGGTTATGTAGATGACTGATAATAACATTTGCAGAGTTAATTAACAGCAATATATCATGCTAGGGATTAATAACATCAGCAAAGCATTTGCATACAGGACACTACATCACTCCTATGTTCAAACATTTCCAGGTTTTGTGTGGTTGTTTAGTTAGGTGACTTATCATGATTTATGGTATGTTGTTATTATTGGTATTAGTGTAATTTAGATGGAGCGACTTTACTTTTGCTACACTCCAGAACAAGTATTATTTTTGTCATTAATTAAAGCACATTTCCATAGCGGAAATACATTTACAGCTTCATTTACATGACAGTACACACCCATAACAACCCAATACATTTCCACTCACTGACATACAAAAAAAAATGTTATACACCTGCGTCTAATTATAACAAATATCAAACAAGCGCAGCTTTTTTAAAGGTTAATTATTTGAAATACCGCGATATTAGTACGCCCATTAGCGTACCTGTGCTTCAATATTAACTGGCGCTCCGAGAGCTCCAAGCAGGGAATTCATAAATGAATTGCGCCTCATAAATGTGAGCGTAGCTAGCTACTACTAACGTCACCAAGAGGCTTATCACGGTATATCCTAGCCACTGCCCTCTGTACCTGCCTCCCTGCTTTAAAATGGTTGAATAAAACAGAATGTCAAGAGGCGCAGCGGAGACAAAAGATGACGGTTAGTTAGTCCTGCATGATAGTAACAGGGGCATATGTAGCCCGTGTACCGGTGTTATAATTCAGCGCACCGAGTCGGGCGGAGACGGAGGTGGCTGTCCATGAGAAATACTCCGGTAATAAATGTTAGCTAAAGTGAGTAAATTAAAGGCAACTTTACCTGAATGTTGTGCCGAAATTTCACGTGTAGCGACGGGGTCTCCGACACTCCTCGAGTTGCTAACAATGAGTGAATGTCCCCCTAGCAGCACCCTCCTCCAGTCTCCTCCTGTCCTCCTCCTCTGTCCGCCTCCCCCCTCCGCTTCGCTTCTGTCCCCCCCTCTCAGCCCAGCGTCAAGCCAGCTATGTTTTCAAAATGGCTTCCAGTCAAAAGTCTACCAAAATAAAAGCCTCATCAATAAACGAAAGACCCAGCACAGAATATATTTGTGTCTGTAAATTAAATACAGTATGGTAGTGTTAATGTAATGTCACCCTTCAATGGATGTTAAGAGATTTCCCGCAA
Organism: Harpagifer antarcticus; assembly: GCA_902827135.1. Lineage (NCBI taxonomy): Eukaryota > Metazoa > Chordata > Actinopteri > Perciformes > Harpagiferidae > Harpagifer > Harpagifer antarcticus. Next base: position 2,535,253 of record CADEHL010001033.1, on the reverse strand, counting down.
AAAATTGCATTTTAATTTTTTGTATTGTTAAATGTCTTATTAGGCTACTATGTTGCATTGTTGGAGGAGCACGGGGAGTCGGGACCTATGGTCGGGACATATGATGTTCATTGCCATTTCTACAGTTATGTGCATATGACATTAAAACCTTTGAATCTTGAATCTTGAAAAATATTATAAACAACCATTTTAATAATGTTGATTCCTTTCTAATCACAATTAATGAAAAGCAGCAGTGTAAAGTAGTTAGGTGGATTAAGAAGCATAGCCTACTGTACTTAAAATTAAAGCAGTTCCATAGAAGAAAAGTATTACCACCATAAAATAGAAAAAAAAGTCGTCCACTGATTCAATGTGTAACATATAATAACATAGGCTACCACTTTTAGTTAGTGCGAGGGGTAATTTTAGCAGATGGATTTAAATCGGAATGACAATGTGTTGTACATTTAAAACCATGTACATGCAATACATAACTGATTCATTATTATTATTATTATTATTATTATTTTTGAAGGTCCTCCGGGTGGTTTCCGGTCGTGCTCAGGGTGTGTCTGTTTAACTTGATGCAGCTCTCCCTCTTTCTTCACAGCAGGTTTTCTGTCCTCGTTGCGCGCGGCCGCCCATCCGAGGACGAGCAGCCTTTTGAATGAAAAACTTCTCAGACTGGTGGCACTGAGTGTTTGTCTGCAGAAATAACTCAAATGTTTTATCAGCAGGCCCACAGCAGCAGTTCTAACGTCATACACCAGGCCGCATTGTTGCCTTGAAAACAGAGCCAACGCCTACTTCATTCACAAGTCAATTTATTAAGCTTAAAACAAAGTTATCTTATTATACTACTACTTTAGTGTTGAAAAATGAGGCTGTTGCTTTGTAACTCCATTACAAGTGAAAGTGCTGATTTAAAAATGTCACAGTACTTATTTTAGGAAATGAAACTTGAAAACGTGCATATCATGTATTTTTATATGTAAAAAAATGGAATGTTTAATAAATGTAGCAGAGTAAAAAGTAAATATATACCTCTGTAATGTAGTGTAATAGCAGTATAAATAAGTATTACATGTTAAACTCAAGGGAAGTACAAGTATGCGAACAACAGTAGGCTATAAGGGGACCTATCATGCTAAATGCACTTTTGTACGTCTTTTATACATGAATATGTGTCCCCGGTGTGTCAGGGAACTCACCAAGTGTCAGAAAACACAACCCTCTTTCTTTTCCTCCATACCCAAATCTCTAAAAACGGGGCTGCAACGGAGCTGATTATTATTTGAATTGTTCTGATGTCAGAAAAGGGGTGCTCCGCCTATATGGGCAACTCTCTACCTATCAGGGGAATGAGAGACCGCTCGAAAGCACTAGAGATGCTGTAGTACATATGCTAGGCCTGTAAGTGGCGCTGTAGTCTGCCACAAAAGCAGAATCAGCCCTTGCAAAAACAGGGCTGGAAAAGAGCAAATAGAGAGAAATGAGGCATGGCTAAAATGCATAATCTGTTTGGTATTTTGAAAAAAAAACTTCACAGACATGTTTTATATAGGTATGGTCCTACAAATATGTTTCAAATATAGTATGATAGGTCCACTTTAAGTATTTAGTCTGTATCTTTGAAGTTACATTACACCACTACTACTACTTTTTCCACTAATGTTACTACTGCTACTGATAATGTAATAAGTACAATTCCAACACCTATTCATTAGTGTTGTGTAAAACACAATATATTTGATCAATTAATAGGTCAGTTACTGTAGATTACATTCCTTTAAAATGTTCCTTTCAATTTAGCATATCATTACACAAGTTATCAACTTTGCATTGGAGAAATACATTTCCAGGGAAAAAATACACATATATCTACTGTATATAAGAACTATGTCAGAAAACATGATCTCCAGAAGCGAAAGGTATTTTTGCAGTATCAGAGTATCAGGGGCAGATGGTCTTTGCAGCAGTTGCAGTGTCAGGCTTTCTGCAGCTTCTACTATTTGTCATCATTAAAGTCACTGTCGCCTGCACACTCCACTCTGCACTGTGGTTTGCTTTGCAGCACCCCCCTCTGTGTGTGACAGGCTCTGCCACTCACTGTTACTATGGGAACGAGTAAACTGAGCACAGGAAATTGGGAAATAAAAGAGAAGAAGAAGAGTTTGGTGTACAGACACAAAGGCTATCGGGAGAAAACAGAGAGAGAGAGGGAATGTTTCTCCTTCCGTCAGCTGAGGAGAACTGATGGTGAGTAAAATACTAGAGGAGTGTGTGTATACTATGAAAACGCTGCATGGTGTTTGTGTGTGTAAGGCTTGACCTTTGTCCTTTTAACTTCTTCTAACTGTGGACTGCTTTTCCTCACTCTTATAGAATTAAGGTTGTATATTATTTTATATATATTATTAGTATTGCCAAGTTACATAATAACAAAGATGGGGAAACAAGACATAATGCGAAGATGTATTTGGCCTTATGTGTACACACGTATTCATTGATTGACTATAAAATACTTTATTAATTATACTTAGCAGTAGCATATATAACGATAAAAGGAGGGGACCCAGACTTATTTTCCTTACTCTTGTTTTTACAAGATATGGAATTAAAGATGGAGGTATTTGTGTATTTGATATCAGTGTATAGTAACATAATAACAAAGAAGAGGAGAGGATATAAACATCTGACATAATTATTCACGATATATTTACACATGTATTCATTGATTTATTACATAAGACTTTAATAGTTATACCATAGTAGTAGCTCATAATGAAAAACGGAGGGGACCAAGACAGATTCCTTGTGCAACTCCAATTTCGTATTTGTTGGACAGGTGGTCTTCCGCAACATAAAATCGTCTTTCTGCAGGCTGGATTTGTGTCAGTTAGACTTCTTGAACTATTGCTGTAGGGCTGATTATCCTCTTGTCTTTTTTTTATATATCTCCACATGTATTCATTGATTTATCATATATACTGCAAGACTTCACTCACACTCACTGTTCCTTGAGTGTGATAAAAGCTGGTATGTTATGTAACTTCTCATTTTTTAAGAAGGCTAAACACAAGCCTTAAAGTGTTCAGATGATGTTAAATGGCATGCTGCACACACAACAATAACATGTTGATAACGTTTTGTTCTGTGTATTTTAGTGCATCACCTTCACCCAGCTGTTACTCGGTGATGCCGCTTGCACAGAGGTCATCTTCCAGCTGTGTCAAGATGCAAACCAAACTGAGCTCCTGGACTCCTCTGAACCACACTCCCTCCAACAGCAAGGTCACATCCACTCTGAAACATCACACAAAAACATATTAGTCAGATATATTCTGTGAATGGTAGAAAAAGTAGTGTCAATAAAAAGCCAAGACAATACAAATTAATACAACCTAAAAAAGAATCAGACGGGTATTACAATTTTTTTAAGTTTACAGAGCAATAACTTATTGGAGAATGACCCATGACCCACTATGTCAAGTTTAGCCCTTTTTTTAGGAAATTGGACTCACTTATTTGTTTTTCACATAAAGTATTATCTAATCATCATCTAATAACCACAATCTGTCATTGTCACTTACATTTTTCTCTTCTTTCTCAGGTGTTTGAAGAAAGGCGGAAACTTCTGTCAAAGTGGGTAGGTTCATGTGATGATGATGATGATGATGATGATGATGATGATGATGATGATGATGATGATGATGATGATGATGATGATGAAGAAGAAGAAGCTGGTTCTTCACTGCTGAGTGAACTCAGTGTGAGCTCTGGTGGTCGTGAGAACCTCTCCATTGTGCTGATGGGTGCCTGTGGAGCCTCCTGTGACCCCCCCTCCTGTGTCAGTGTGACAGGTGGAGTGACAGCCAGAGGAGGGCGGTGCTGCAGGACTTGGTGCTCAGCTCTTCGGTGGAGCAGCTCCTCTTCCTCAGCCTCAGTGTGAGCAGACGGCTCCCCCTGCAGGCGGCTGACTTCACCTGCCCGCTGCCCCGGGCCCTCTGCCTCTACCTCTTCTCCTTCCTGGACCCCCGCAGCCTGAGCCGCTGCGCACAGGTACACACACCGTAACACACACCATAACACACACCCTTACACACTCTGTGGATGCAGGCTGGGGAGAAGAAGCATTCATTTACTTTATGATTGTGTGAGCAGAAATCTATTACTATATCTGTTGACACCCGTCTTCATCAACATGCTTTTGGTTCATGGTTTTTTAATATTCTTTAATTACATTTTGTTGGAATAATTTCAAATGATGTAACAAGTTGAAGTGGTGAAAGTTAGGTATCCTTGCTTATTCAGTAAAAACAATAATAACAAATATTCTTACTTGGGATACAAAGTAGTAATACAGAAATAGTTTCAACATAATACTCCAATGTGTTTATTTTGCAGTAACTCATTTCAGAATGCTTTATATGTGTTATACTTATTCTATATCACTGGGTTATAGTTATTGACACAAGCATTCCTTTTGCAGATGTTAGTGGTGCTAATGTTAACTACTTTATATACTGCTGAGTAGCTTAAACTAGTGTATACCAATACACAAATAATACATCCTTATTTATGAGCTGATTTTCAGCTATAATATTCTGAATCTACACAATTTTTTATTTGACTTCATTTGTATTCTGTTTTATGCTGAGCAGCCTGTGAATTATTTTTCCTGGGAATCCATTCAGATGTATCTTAATCCTTAATATTGCACCATCATTCATTTGTTGATGATGTTTTGTACTATGAATCTGAATCTGCAAAGTAAAATAAATTAAAAATAAATCAAGTGCAGTAAAAAGTACAAAATGTAAGTACAAAATTGATGCAGTAGAAGTTTAAAGTACCTTAATATTGCAATTTAGCAAAAATAATTGATGTACAGTATTACTACTATATGTAGGATGGTTATGATGGATGACTCAACTACCGATCTAGCTCTAAGACCCCATTTACACGCAAACGCATACGAAATGCAAACGAACCGAATACGATATCAAAAAAGTATTCCGTTCACACGAGACCACTCGGGAGCACTGGAGACGCTGTAGTACATATCCCGGGCCTGTAAGTGGCGCTGTACTTTCGCCACAAAATACACCAAAAGCAGTGAAGAAGACCCCCGAACATGGTTGCCATGGTTGCCCTTCTGTTTATGCCCCGCGGTAGATTTAGCAATGTAGTTCATGTAATTCTCCATGTCCACTTGTTGCTGATGGTTGTGGTAGAGGAGCTGCACTAACATCTGTAGCATGGTCAGTAGCTACTGACAGTAGCTGCTGACCATGCTACAGCAGTGAGCAGCAGAGGTGGGGAGAGGTGGGGCTATGGCTTCATCGTTATCAGAAAATGATCGTATAGGCCAGGGCGTACACACGGATCCGTTTGGCCCCCTCAGAGCGTTCCGTTTGCAGATCTATCCACCTTGGGACCCGTTACCGTTTGCGGGGTCCGTTTCCGCGTTTCCGTTACGGCCTCGAGTGAACGAACGAACGAGAAAAGTAGCGGATACAACCGTTTGCGTTCTCGTGTGAACAGCACCTAAGTCATTCTCTCTTTCTGGGTGTTTTCTTGAATCCCCTGCTAGGTGAGCTGGAGCTGGAGGAGCTTGGTGGAGCTGGACCAACTGTGGGGGCCAAAGTGTCTGAGGCTGGGCTGGGGCCTCACCTTCACCCCCACCCCCCTGGAGCAGGGGGTGTGGAAGAGACTCTACATCCACTCTGTGCAGGAGCTGAGGCTCACCTCACTGCAGGTCAGGAGGTCACACAGAATAACTCCAGCAGTGTAGAATATATCTTACTGAATATTAACTCTGATGTGAGTGTCATAGAGACCTCATGTTTTCAGTAGCTGTTGTGGCATGTACTGTATCTCGGACAGAACATGCTAAGATTGCTAATAGCTAAAACTGCAATAACTCATCTCTTTTGTTTTGAAAATAATATTTTCTGCATGGCCCCTGTTTGATAAAGACTTATTTTAATAATAATTACATTATAATACCACACTGCGAAAATAATCCACTACAAGTGTAAGATCTGCATTGAAATGGTTACTTAAGTAAAAGAATAATCAGGTAAATGTACTTGAAATATTAAATGTAAAATTAATCATATTCAATGCAGAAACTCAAGCAGTGAAATCTAATTTTGGGTGCCTGTTCATTTTTGCAAAAATAATTGACTTCAATGTTTATCAAAATAATAAATGTTCTGTTGATTAATCAACTCATTCACACATTGAATAATACATTAATCATTAAGGCTGTACTTCACGCTGTTAGGTAGTTTCATTTCTTAAAAAACATCTTCATTTTTTTGTTCTTTGGATTTTTTATGTGAAAATGAATTTCATTTGTTGAGTAACTTAGGCTTTAAATAAGTGTTCAGAACATTACAAACATTAACCTGAATGTGGAGTAGAATAAGAAAGTAAATACCCAAGTACTGGTTGTTTAAATGTGTACCAAAATTGTATTTGAGTAAAGATACTTAGTTACATTCCAACACTGATAAACTCAAAAATCAAACATGTAGTTGTCAAATATATGAATATTAGTTATTATTTTAGGATAACTAAATCAAGATTCAATGATAAAATGTTTATAAAAATGTAATGTATATCTCCAGGCGTCCTCCCCCCAGCAGCAGTTGGAGGCTCCACCCGTCTCCTCCATCAGTAAACCTGAAGATCTGTCAGAGGCGGTCTTCATCAGTGAGGGGGGGGCAGCCTCCATCAGCCAGCCTCCAGGAAGCATCTCCAGGACGGGGATAAGAAAGGAGAAGCAGCCTGCCCCCCCACCCTGGAGAGACTCTGACAGACGTCCTGCAGACACTCTGCGCTTCAACTACCTCGACAACCTGGACCCCCCCGAGCAGGCTCTGAAAATGTAAGGAGTCAAATTGGATTGTTATTGGTCAAAAAAATCAAAACGTTTAAACAGTTGAAAGTGAAATCCAGTTAACGTTAGCAAAAACAAACAAACCATTTACTGAACTTCATTATGTTTGAATGGGACTTGATGAACAGTTATTAAGTAGACCATTAATGAATGATCATTACATTAGCACTCCCAAAAGAAACATCGTTAATAACAGAGTCCAGAGCATGGGGCTGTGGCTGTGATGTAGAGTGGGCGTCTACCAATCAGAATGTAGGTGGTTTGATCCCAGGACCCAGCCCCCACAGTCAACATGCCAATGCGTTCTTGTGCAATATACTTAAGATACAGTGTGTGAATGTGAGTCTCCCTGAGCAGGTAGCACCTTATATGACAGCTTCTGTGTGTAAATGGGTGAGTGCTGAATTGTAAGTGTAAAAGACTGGGAAAGCGCAATATAAATGCAGTCCGTTTACCATTGATTGGCCTTAAAACAAGAGAGATTGTACAATTTGACTTTCTGTATTTACACACCATACTGTATATGCAAAACTAAATGTAGATATTCAGACGCAACTCTCAGTCCACAGCCACAATCTGACATGTGAGATAACCTAGAAATAGACATATAGCCATATAGTGTTGATGTTCACACATTCTTAAAACTGGGCCTCCTGTTTCTAACAATGCACAGTTAGAAGAAGAACTGTCATTTTACCAGCACCTTCAATTATTTTCAATTGTTTGCAACACAGTTAGGTAAGCAACATTTTTACACACAACGTTATGCTGACTATATGGTCATAGTTTTTACATCTTTATATTTAATTTGTAGTCTCTTCATGGTTGGTACAAGATCTAAACATGGAGGCTATGGTTAGCATTAGAGGTGGAAGAAGTACTCAGATCTTGTACTTGAGTAAGTGTAGAAGTAGAAGAGTTTAATAATGTAATTATGGCGGGAAGACAAATGATGCTGATGATGGGGTGTGAGGGAGGGGGGGGGGGGGCAGGGTGAGATAGAGGACACTGTGGCATTAAATATGCAGGCTTTGGTGATATTTATCAGACAAAATTAATAATGCAATACTCTGTTACAAGTAAAAGTCCGGCAATCAAAATCTTACTCAAGTAAAAGTACAAAAGCATTTGCATGCAAGTAGTCATTACGCAGATTGGTCCATTCCAGAATAATATATATGATATATGTTATAATAATTGATCATGAAAGTGTTAGTTTGAATGACTTTGTATACTGCAGGGTAGCTGGTGAATTTACTCCAGGTGGAACTAAAGTCTGATTTAACACTTGATTAGATTTCACATCATTCATCCAAATATGTAAAGTAACTAAAGGTATTAAGTAAATGTAGTGGAGTAAAAGTACAAAGTAGCAAAGAATGGAAATACTTAAGTAAAGTGCAAGTACCTCAAAATTGTACTTGAGTACAGTTCTTGAGTAAATGTACTTAGTTACCTCCCAACTCTGTACATCATCCATTTGCACATAGTACACAGTGCGAATTACAGTAATATTACAATGTATCTGAACTATTCACAACCTAATGCAGCCAGAAATAGGACCACAAATAAAAGTCAAAAAAGGCAGAAAAGTCAGAATAGGGCTAAAACAGGTTGGTGCCATCTCTCAGTAAAGAAGCTCAATTCATTGCAGATAATGGTTAAAGCAAATGATGAAACATCATAACGCATTATTAGATGAATGAGCGCAACAGACACATGTTGCTCTTTGACCCTCGTCATCTGCAGGTAATATAACAGATTATTATTATATTTGAAAGAGTACTAATGGTGTTGCTCCACCTGCTCCTCTCCCTGCAGGCGGAGGACCCTCAGAGCCCCCACCTGCAGCAGCAACACACCAAAGAAATCCCCGTCTGAGACACACTACAAGCTACGCAAAGCCAAATCGATGGTAGAACATGCTCCATCCATCACCCCCCCCCCCTACTGTGACTGTGACCTCCATGTCTGAATCAGAGGAGGGGTAAACGTGGGAGGGGTCTCTGGAGATGGTGTAACCAGCCGACATCATGCATTATGGAGCAGCCTTTACACAGCATGTTAATGATGCTGCTCAGAGAGGGAGGTGTCGGGGGGAGACAAATTATGCTGATGATGGGGTGTGAGGGAGGAGGGGGAGGGGGGCAGGGTGAGATAGAGGACATTGTAGCATTTAATATTCAGGCTTTGGTGATATTCATCAGACAAAATGAATTAGCATGGATACTGGAGCTAATCAAATGTGACATAGATGACATAGTATGAAGATGGAACTATTTTACTCCAGTTACTGAAGCACCAATTTCAGGTTTGTACTCGAGTACTTTTTTTCATGCCACTATCCTACTACTCCGACGAGTACTCCACAACAATTCAAAGGGAATTTAGCCTTTTATATTTTACAAAATATATTTTCAGATTCATATTAGTATGTAGTGCCTCTACTGGGACATGTCTCCATGCTTTAATGTTCAGAAAGCTCTTTGTTTGTCTCATACTGCCTGTGCTGCAGCACCTCTTTTCACCCTCTGTCTGAAACCAGAGCCCAGTCTGCTCTGATTGGTTAGCTGGCCGGCTCTGTTGTGATTGGTCAACTGTTAGTATCTGAATCAGAATTCCTAATTGTGCAATGGGTGCAGGACTCTTACTTGTGAAAATGTGGTTGTCAAGGTAACCCCACTTCTCTTCCTCTTCCCTCTTCCTTCAGATGTTCCTCAGCTCCAACTGCAGACCTCCTCCTCCTCCTCCTCCTCCTCCTCCTCCTCCTCCTCAGTTACTCCTCCCACCTCCTCCTCCTCATTACGAGACTCGACCCTCTTGGGCGTCTCCCAGTCACGACCACCCCGTCACCAAGGAGACGGTCAGCAGCCTGATACGCTTCGCCCAGTGGAATGCAGGGATGCGCCCGGGGCCGGTGAAGTGGGTGGGGCCCCGGTCCAGGGGGGAGGCGCTCAGGGCGTCCCAGCGCTCTCACAGGAGCCCCCCCAGTAAGAAGCACGCCCCGGGGCTCAGAGTGATGTAACACACTGCAAGACACATTCAGGACACATTACGGGATAACACCACTGATTCTGCAGGAAGGTGGCAGAATGTAGGCACTGTTAAAATGGCTAATAATGTCATGTATTAATAGAATGTGCTGTTTGTGACCCCATTAGAAATTGTGCTGGTATTGTTACTAACTCCTGAGTGAAACTAAATAATTCATTGCTTTTATTTTTAAAGCAAAGCATTAGAAGTAATTGTAGGCTGCAGCTTTATTGGAGAGTCCCACAGTGGGGAAATGTACAGTGTTATAGCCAAATGAGCCAAATGTAACTACGTACATTTGCCCAAGTAAAGTACTTCAGTACAATTTTGAGGTACTTGTACTTTACTTGTGTATTTACATTTTGTGTAACTTCAACCGCACTACAAATAACAGTTAAATTGTGCACTTCTACTGCACCTCATGTATTTAATACCATTAGTTAGAGATCTGGTTGAATGTGAAACATAACCAAGTGTTCAGACTTTAGTTCCACCTGGAGTAAATCCACAAGCTACCCTGCAGAATACAAAGTCATTCAAACTAGCTGCACCTTTACCAGATTTGAGAACACTTTCATGATCAATCATTATAAAACATATCATATATATTATTCTGAAATGGACCAATCTGCACAACGACTACTTTTACTTTTGGTACTAATACTTTGACTTGAGTAACATTTTGAATGCAGGACTTTTACTTGTAACAGAGTATTCCTACACTCTAGTACTTGAACTCAAGTACAAGTTCTGATTACTTCCACCTTCTGCCTTCTGTATCTGTAGCAGAAAAAAGGCAAAACAAATTGAGTATGTCAAATTAAATAAAGAGTAAAGCACACATTAATACAATCAAAATAAAACAAGTTCACATCCAAGGTAAAAATAAATAAATAGGTAGCAGTGTTATAAAAGTAAGAGAACAAATATGAGTATTGGGGTAAACACTTGAAAGACTTTCTTGGTTTTACCCTTTGGAAATACATTATGCTTTTTTAATGTACATATTTCCTCAAACTAGGACATCTCCATTGGCCTGTTAAAAATACAAAGGTTAAAAAACCCAACTTACTATTGTAGAAAAAGTGACTCCCTTATCTTAACAGTGTCCTGAGGCAGGTTTGGCAGAAAATGTTCATTTTGTTTTACATCAAAAATATATTTATTTCATGGTGCAACAAAAATGAAAAAATAAATTGTATTTCAGGCTTTAGAGCTTTTTCATGGAAGACCTCTGAAGTCAAAGCAGGACAAGTCTAGGTGTTGAAACTGAAAGATAAAGTATGTGCAGTTTGAAATGCATCTACAAAATGTTTGACATTTAACAGTTAGAATAAAATGTTTTTTGTGGGACAATTGTTTTACTGAATAGTCCAAACAAAAAAGGTATACAGCGAAATCCTGCGATTTTGATACTGATCCTTTGTTGACCAATCAGAAGTCTCACTCTGACTAACATTACAGTGGTTGTGCTTAGTGATTTGAATCCCAGGTGTAATCATCACTAATACAATGTATGTTATACTTTCCCCAGGTGTTCCCCTGTTTGAGGTTCTTCCCTGGACACACAGATGAAGCTCATCGCCTCCATCAGGAACACATCAAAGCTGCTGCATCAAAGGGTGGAGTTTAGATATTTTCAACATGTAATGCCGAATACAACTGCAATCTCTTGGCAAGGTATTGAGTAAGAACCGCACTGCTAGTGGCTGGCTGAAAAAAAAGCCAATTATTAAGAGTCATTTTAACTCAATATATCATATTTGTTTTACATTGTGTGAAAAGAACTCCAGAAAAAGATTTACAGAGAACCATTTGGGAAGAAAAACACTGGAAAAAATCATCTTAAAGGAGACAGTAATATAAATAAATATAAATCTATAAATACTGTATGCAAACTGAGGATCTGCTGCTTTTCTTTAACTTATTTGAAACCTTTGAAAATATTGGCTTCTGAATTTAGTTTTTATATTATGTTAAAGGTGGGGTATGTAATTTATTTCAGAAACACTTGTTGTTATATTCCATGGAATGCTCTTAACATCTCGATAGCAATGAATACATGAAATGCTTTGACAATAAATACATCAAAAAATGTCATCTGTGGAAGCCGTGGCGCTGTAAAAAGCACGACCAATCATCTGAGCCGGCCCGGCTAAAGTAACTGGATGGCCTACCTGCCTGTCAGCCTTCCATCTGTGCACAAACTTATCTCGTGCCCTCATTGGTCATGTGCGCGTTCGTGTGTGTTGGAGGAGGGGCTCTGTAAGGAAGTGGCAGATTTTTTTTCCGGTTGTATATTTTCAAATTCTAGCGATCTCCAGCTGGTTTCTCCAAAGTACCTACCCCACCTTTAACTATACTGGCCTGCAAATACTAATATAAACTGACTCCAAACACTATTTAAATGCACGACTTTTTGTCAATATAAACCTGTTGACGTTTCATATTTGGTGGTAAAATGACACAGTACTTCAGTACATTCCCAATAATACTTACTATTCACTTGTTACAGTACGTTTCAATGCAGTACTTTTACTTGTACTGCTTTTAGCCTCCACAACTGCTGTATCACAAGAAAGCAAAGGAAACAGTTTTATAAGAAATGTACCACCTTTATTATCCAATCCACACATCCCATTCAATACGCAGTACAAAGCCAAAGCAACTAATATAAACTGAGCGTGAACTCAGAACATATGAAACAATAACTGACGGGAAAAGGGAATCTGTCACAGTGTTCAACACCTGGCGCTCAACACACAGAGGGAGGCTCGGTGCACATCCATCATGATGATTCAGTCAGATATGGAATATCAGTATCATACGCACACCTGCTCCAATTATTCTACACTTATGCATCAAAAACATAGCATTCAAAGTGTGGCTCTCACACACATACGTATATATTACTAAATACAAGAGGATCAAAAATAAACAACAGGCCTGAATGAAAGGAAATACCCGACGTGTTAATTTATGTTCATGAACTGAATGTTAATGGATCACGAAATATACTGTATGGCTTATGATGAAATGAAGTTATTTGAGTCGGGGATAAAGTTATTTTCAGGTTAGAATTCTAATATATTTTCCCGCGAGTTTTAATATTTGAAGGCGGTGCCATGAAAAGCCAAAGGTATTTTAATGTGTTATAATGATAGAGGTGATGATGCTAGTCATAAAGATATTATTATAGTATGCTACATGGTCAAATCTGATTCGTCATTTCATGGAAAAGTGGAGGTTTTATGCCCAAAACATTTGTATTAGTTCCTTTTTTACTCACTTCCGCATCTATCCGCATTCAGAAGTGACATGAACAATGAACCGTTATTAAACCTAAAGCAATGTAGTCGAGAATGATGAGATTGTCTGATGTTGAGAACGTTAGGAAATATCCAAGTGAGGATAATCAAACTCACAAAAGGGCAAATGTTAAAAGTCATTACGTTAGAAGTCAAATTTAGAAGGAAATCTTTTTGTACATAAATACCATATTTGAAAGAAAAATGTCAGGTTACGAATAGATCTAGTCAAATTAAAGTTTAATTTAAATAATGATGAGATGAATTGTTCAATCAACCACTCGGGGAATAAAACCTTTCTATTTTTAAGAGAATGTCAACCTCTGTCTGAAACCAGAGCTGTGTCTGCTCTGATTGGTTAGCTGTGTTGTGATTGGTCAACGGCTTAGAGGTGTCCCGCCCCTTAGCCTACCACGTAAAATGTGATGGAGCCCTAGCCAATATAAATGTGATGTCACTATGTTACGGAAGTAAACAATTGTTTAAAAACTTGTTCAGTTAAGAAGCACATATCATGTATTCAGAATTAAAGATGGCCTTTCTTTGATAGAAATGTCTGTTTAATACAAAAGCCACACAGTAAGTCACTTAAAACATGGCCAAACCATCGACCATCATTCAGAAGGATTGCCGCATTAACAGTTAAATAAAAACACATGGTGGGTCGATTTGATTTTGTTCCATCATCACAGCCTTTACAGAACTTCGAGCCAACCGGATCTTACTGGATGTGCAAAGTAAGATTAATGTTCACAGTGGATTTATTTCACAAGATTGGAGTGTGAGAAAAAACAAATACAACAGCTGAGCATAGAAAGAGAAAATGCTTTTAGCAATACTTACATCAAACCAATGAATCCCTTATCTGCTTCAATATTTAGCCCTTCACTGCAACACACACTGATTGATTTCATTGAGACTCATTCTTCAGATCAAGTGAGAAGACAGAAACACGTCCACTTGTTTTAACACACAAACTGTCACAATGTAAAACCTTCACAATGAAAAGATTTATTTCACTTCAAATTTGACTAAAAGCTGTACACTAAACTTCTTCCATTGTCAAATAAAAGATTGAGAACGTTAGTCGAAGAACATTTTTTTCCAAGTGCCGCTTGCAAAGCATGGTTACATAAGGCTGAAGGGTGTCCGTCGGTGTGCTTTGACAGCTGCTGACAGCGGAGGCAATTCATGTGGCGCTTTCATATTGTTTGTTTGCAAAGTTAGAAGAAGGTTTCCATAGCTCGGAGGGAATGACTATGCAAATACACACGAGTATTAACATCGAGTCTTTTTAAATAATGTAAACATATACATCTTATTTGAGGTCAGAGCATTGATCCTCTTCATATCTGTTTAGATTTAAAAAGAAAAAAAACGTTACTGGAGCATCGTCCGGATGTTCTTCGGAGTGGACTCGTCGTTCAGGTGTTTTGTGGTGAATCTGAGGAGGAAGAAACGTCAGAGTGTTAGTGGGAGAGTAAACAGGAAACTGAAGATACAAAGGATAAGCTAATCCAAGACAAGTTGTTCAATCTAAATGAAACGTTAAAGAATAACAACTTCTATAACTACACAAGGTGTGTGGGGTTTAATAAGTAGCTAAAAAATAATAGTTTGAAAAAAGGTTGTCCTTTCGACTATTCAAATATTCAAATAGTTGGCGATTCATTTTGTTTTGGTAAACGGAAAACAGAAAAGGCTAATTGCTAGTGATTAACAAAAGAGAAGTAAAAAACAGAAATAAATAATAAATGTTTGTGTGGATAAAGAAGAAGGAATCATTACTTTTGGCAGCTCTGTGTTTCTTAACAGAAATGTATCTGCCAGCTAGCTAAGTCACGTAGATAACGTCAAAATATAGCAGGGTCGTTGATCTTAGCACGCTATACATGCTAGCTGCTAGTTGTAATCAACTAACAAACAGAGTAGCAAGAAACTAAGAAAAGGCAAAAAAGAGAGATCATAAATAAGATCATAGGATAAGAAAAATAAAAGAGCAACATTTTTCTCACATAATAATTCCTGTATTTTTTTAAATGAGGTTACATTTGTACTTGTCTACCATGGTAGAGAGCAAACTAGTAGTATTGAGTCAGCCATTTGACAGTCAATCCCTTCTAACATCCACCTGTCCATAGTGGTAACGCTGAACAGTTTCAATCAATTAGTTTCAATTTCCCCACAGGCGGCTGTGGCAGCTGAAGAAACAACAACAGAGGGTCAGGAGGGGATAGCTGCACCCCCCCTACCCTTCAGCTACCAGCACAAACAGAATCTAATCCTGTGTGTAACTGATGCTGTGCTCACAGAATGAAGACTATGGTGCTCTGCAGGGACTCTCCAGTTAAGTGTGATGGCATGAAACATCAAGATATGTTTCTGTTGTGAGTCTACAGAGGCCACTGTGGAACAGCTGAGGACTTACATGTGGGGTAGGGCGAATAACCTCGATGTATCCAGCTTGTTCTACTTAGGATGTATACAAAGTATATGTTGCAAACATCGAGTACAAATTGCCTTATATTCTTTTAAGCCGTCAGCAGTCTGCAACACTTCAGTGCGCTGCGTGACGTCCTTGGTAGGCACCTCTCTCTACATAAAAACACAACGTCAGCGTAGAGCCATTTGACCGCGTATCAATGCACATTTAGAGATGTTTGGACTTTACTTTTGGTACTTCAACCGGCTATAGTCGTTCGGCTTGGTATTGTAAGATGTCAATTCATTCCGTTTCATGTAGCTGTGCTCTAATTCCTATATTAAAGCAGATACACAGGGGTACAACTGTAGGCCAATGCACACGTGTTGTTAGGACTACTAGAATCATCATACTGGTGTCAAAGGGAGCCTATGGAAAGGGATTTCAAAGTATTGAGCTGTACAGTGTGTCGCCATATTCTACAATTATTGAGATATTTCTTATAGGCCATATTGCCTAGCCTTACTGACATATTATTAAAAAAAGAAGATTTCCTGATACTCAAGAGGAGAAAAGCACACAAAAACACACTCGCCAAAATATTTAACAATATATGATGTCTTAACATTTTCACAAAGAGTAAAGTAAAAAAAGCAAAGATGAGCTTAGTGTCTGATACCTCAAGTGGAATAAATGATACAGTACATTGACTGAAATACACAACTATTCATAACTTTCTAGGCAGAATGGATATATATAAAATACATGTCTCAGAAAAACCCTTCCACACTCCAGCAGGACCTACTTGAGGGCATTCAGGAGGCCTTCTACATTATCAGCCGGCTGATCCTTCAGGACCTTTATGCAGCCTTTCATCTGAGGAGAGGAGCAGAGCGGCATCAGGGAACAAGTCCATGGTCCTCAGTGATGCTGTTATACAGATATGTGTGTGTGTGTGTCTTACGTCTATCTTGGAGGACTTGTTGAAGGCTCCGTTGGGGTGAACGTGGTCGTACAGAATGATGACTCCCACCATGACCCTCATGCAGAACAGGAGCGTGTCCTCGCTGCTGAAACGACTCGTATATTCCCTTTGTACACAGAGAGGGAGGAGAGGATCAGGAGGAGAGTTATGAAGTGAAGGTAGAACTGAGATGTATTTTGTTTGTGTAGAAAAGCATGGTGACTCACGGTGTCTCAAGCATGACTTTACAGACGCTGGCCATGGTGCTGAGACAGTCCGTCGTGTTCTCCAGTGGAAGGGTCTTGTTCTGTACGAGAAGCAAAACAGTTAATACATTTAAAAAAATAATAGAAATGTTTACAATTTGATGATATGGTTTCTGGCAAAACACATATGATATCAGGTGTTATATTTTCTAATCCAAGTATTCAGAGTGCAAAACATCTGAAACACTGTTAGAACAGAGATTTGCAGCATTAGAAAACCATCACTGTGTGGCTCATGTGTTGTTGCAGCAGTGATGTGATGTCAGCACTCTCACCTCCGTCACAAAGCTTGTGGTAGCGTTGCTGAGCGTCTTCAGCATGGGCGTGGCCTCAGCGTAGAACAGAGACATCCTGTTGGCCATCTCGTTGTTCACTTCACTCTCAATGTCCAACTGCAGAAGACAAACACACAACAAAGTGTCAGTGGAGGAAGATGTTGCTCTTTTTGTACATTAATGACATCCTTCTCTTAAATATTCTAATACCGTAGGACCCCATTGAACTATTTCTATTTCATTCTCTGACGTGACAAAGGTGAACACAGCCATGTTTTCCTGTGGCCTTCTAACATTATGTTCTAGAATAAGACAACACTGCAGATTAGGGCTATTGTTTATAACAATATTCAGATCACAGGAAGAATAAGCATTTTTCTTAAAGGCTAAATATGTGTTGATTTTGAATAAAGTATTGTGCAGAAGTCATTTTCTACAGACTAAATAAAACATGTTTTTTTGGTACAGGTTCTGTTCAAAATAAATCAATAAAACATTTATACCATGATCATTATAATATATTTTTAAAATGACAATAAGAATAAAAAGGAGCCAAAACGATGAATCCCTCCTATATCGTAGTTTCAGTCCCAACTCACATTCATGTTGTTTATCCGGTTTCGACTGATGGTTCTTCTGTAGTAGCTGAAGTCATTCTGGATGGCAGGAATTCTCATCTGAAGGGAAACAAGGAAACCGTCAAACCTAAACAGGACTTTTGAATAAACGACATATCATTTAGAAATGAAGGAAGCGTGAGTGAGTTGAGTGACGGCAGACCTTGAGCTCGTCGAAGCGCAGCGTGAAGTGAAGGATCTCAGCGAACTGTTTGGCAAGAGCCTGCTCCCTCTCCAGGTGCTGAGTGGGCGTGAAGGGCGGACACGTCAGGCTCTCCAACAAACTCTGCAGAGCCTCCTCTACAATTTACAAATACAAAATGTCAGCTCTTGTGAAGTGTCAAGTTTAGATTTAACATGGACATTCAGACATTTGACAGAAGAGAATCAAAGACCTGAACAATTCATTTTTAAGTCCATTAATGTTGTTTATGAGCTGAGTATGAATACTCAGTTACAAGTCAAAGTTCTGCATTCAAAATGTTACTCAAGTCAAAGCACTAAAGTATTAACATTGAAATATACTTAAAGTACCAAAACCACCTTCGGTTTCTTGTCACAGACTTTCACAATATTACTTTTTATTATAACAAAGAACATTTTTTAATTATTATTTATCCAAAAACACTTAGAAGACTTTTGCAAGAAAATATCAACAAAACATGACAGTAAGTACATTTACTAATTTAAAGAGCACCTGAGTGAAGGAAGACAATCCCTTTTTGTAAGATAAGGAACGACACCTTACGCCAAAATAATACAAATTGTGTGCGTCTGAGAGGCAGGTTCATGCGCTTTTAAGAAGAATGGTTTTATTTGTGACAAAGGTCAACATGTCACAGGGTCACAGGATGCTGTTTACTCATTGTTGGCACGCTACTGAAATACAAAAAAAGATAACAATAATCCGGTAGTTCACAGTGAGCATACCTAGTCTGAGGGAGAAACTGTAGAACTTCTTGAGTTTGATGACGAGCGGGCACACTGAGTGCCAGGCCCGCTCCTGCAGCGAGAAGTCGTTGGGGTTCTGAATTGCCTGGGAGAAAAAAATACAATTCAGCAAACACATCAGAAAACATCCCTTATTAGAGACGTAATGCTCACAGACACACATTCAGTACGTTGAGGGGAAGGTTTCAACCATTTGTCCTGTGTTTCAGTGATACTTTCAATTATTTTCAATGTAGCTTATTCTTCTCTGTCTTGTGCTGCAAACTGTTCAGATTTGTTTCACATGTTGACAGTAGTGTATGCTGTCAAAGTACCTATACTTCATTGTAAAATTACACTGCTAGCAAAATCTTACTAAAGTAAAAGTGCAAAAGTGTTGTCATCAAAATATACTTCAAGCTCCAAGTTATGTGTAATGCCCCATTTCAGAATCATATATCTATTCAATTACCGAATATGATTTTAGATGCATTAATGTGTTAATTACAGCTGATAAAGGTGGAGATAAATGTAATTACTTTGTAAACTGCTGGTGGATATATTAACCTATATAAGGTTAAACATATGACAATGTTTATTTATTAGTCTATTTTGTATATGCTTATATTCTAGCAGGGGCAGGAGTATAAAGTAGCATGAAATATACCGAAGTACAAGAAGCTTAAAAATGGTACTTAAGTACAGTACTTGAGTAAATGTATTTCACTAGATACCACCATTGTGTGTGTGTGTGTGTGTGTGTGTGTGTGTGTGTGTGTGTGCGTGCGTGCGTGCGTGCGTGTGAGAAAAACATGACGGAGGCCGGGTGAGGGTGGTGCGGCTGACGCTCCGGTGAAACATGGGACAGCCATCAGGTGCAAGTGGACGGAGGCTAATGTGTGTGTTTATGGAAAGGACAGTGTGTGTGTGTGTGTGTGTGTGTGTGTGTGTGTGTGTGTGTGTGTGTGTGTGTGTGTGTGTGTGTCTTACATCTCTGATCTCCTGGCCGGCTCCTTTGTAGGACTGCAGGCTGATCAGGATGTTCTCAGAGTCCTGCAGGACCGAGTTCACCTGGTTCCACACGTCCCGCTCTCCTTCTGTCGGCTGAGCATCTGACACACCCAACACAGAGATGTGAATACATGGACACATGCAGGGAATACACACATATAACAAAAAAACACACATGCCAGAATAATAGTAAGCTAGTCTACTGTAGAGTGTTAGTTGTTACTTCTGGTGATTGGATTTGTGCTTTCATAATCATAAAGAAGTGTTAATATATAAATATTATCCTGCTGAATAAACTTATTATAATAGATGTGTGTTTGCCACGGATCTTATTTTTTGCTATATTTCTTATTCCAATGGGAAAAAAATAAATTATTCCTTTTCATATCAAGACTCAATTTGTGTTTTTAGCAGATTAAATTGTTCTAGTTGAAATGGTATATTGTAATTAGATGTGAAAGGGCTTTAATTAAATAAGTAATGACCGTTTTTTCCCATCATAATGGAACGATCACTGGGGAACATGGGAATGTGTGCAGTGGTTTTGTCACTACATAGTAACTCATACAAGATTGTGATCAAAAACATTCAACAGAATACAATGGAAAAATGTTAAGGTCATTTTAAAGTATAAATATTCAGAAGTTGCCTGAATAAGGACTAGCATGAAGGTATGCAGAGTGTGCTACTAAACTAAGTGTTCTTAGGGCAGTCTGATCCAAAGCATGCTGCAGCTAGCTCTTGGGTCCACATAAAGAACAATTGGTTATTGTTCTAAAATAGGGCTGAACGGTTTGGAAAAAACAACTAATTGCAATTCATTTGACCGATTCTGCGATATGATTCGTGATATATGGGGAATAATTATTTATGAACCATTATTTATCAATTATGTTGAAAACTACTTTAAAATGATGAGGATTTGTATCATACAATTATTTGTATGAAGAACTTTATTTGTATTAAGTCTGTACAACCGTTTGTAGGCTGGGACTTCTCTGCAGAACCACAATACTTTCTATAGAATCATATTTTCAAATGTTTTGCCAAATATTGCACTTCTTTCAGTTTTGATCATGCACTTGTCCTTGGTAAACATAAACAGATGTCTTACAAGTCTTGATTATAATACATATAACCACATTTAATTCATGGTATTTCTATTGCATATTTAAACATAATTCTACTTTACTCTGTCATGTCTGCAACTATAGACTGAATATATCGTACTTCCTGCATGGCTACAGCAAGAATACATTGAATATGTTACATAAGAACATCAATTAATTACATTATATTCACTATCTCATATAAGTCTGATTTGCCTTAGTGTTTTGAGAGTCAAGGTCAGGTTTTAAATGTAACAATAATTCCCAGAGTTTTGCTAACTTGACCACAGACAGAGTGACGGCTCTAAATTCAGAGCGTCAGTGACTTTTAAACTGTGTCTGTTTTGCATTTCTAAAGCCCCTCCACTCCCATCATTTCCTCTCTGCTGAATAAACAAAGGGATGGCTACATTGTGATGGTGACTCAGATGCCACCGTGGAGGCGTTTTGTGGGGTTTTTTATCGATGGGAAGAAGAGAAGGCAGATTTATGTGCTTTTTAAAAAAAATGAACCACTTTGTCTATTTGATGTTGAACATAGGGAAGCAGGGTGGTAAAGTGGTTGCTGCAGTGATGGAACGTGGAGTTTTAAAAGCATTCGTATATTGAAATAACACTGATTACAAAATGAAATAATAACTACAAATATGAGCATAATGCAGGAGAGGAAACTATTAAATACACTATATAGTGCTGCAGATAGCTGGAGCAATCTTTCAAAAGTAGATGCAGGCACCAACATGTCCATGTTCATTCCTCTGGGGCCATTCATTAAAAAAAGTACAAAATGGTGGTCGCCATTTCCATTTGAACTTTGAATTGGATCAATTTTGGTATTGAATGATATGTTTTTGACAATGAGGAAGTCATATTTTCCATGAAGTAAATTCTTCCGAGCTTTATTGTGTCGTGTTTATTACAAATTGTTCCGGGCACTAGTCTTATAGCCTAGCAAAAGTTGTTAGCCGACAGTGAACACCATTATGTCAACAGTGTGCCCATCTCTACCACTGCACTCGTACACCTCAAAATGCCTCCACCATCTCATCTACCATGCGTGATAAGCCACCCACTTTTCCATTGGAAGATTATTTAGATGTTATGGCTTAGACATGGTAAAAAGAAGCTTCCGAGTAATGCCTCACATCTGATTTTGGATTCTACATGGCCGAAAATGTATGATTTGACACCTAGATCATTCTTATAGGGCAAGTGACAGTGATTTTATGGCAAAACCCCCCCCCCCCCGATATTTCCAAGACATCTTTGGTGGAAAATTGCTGCCATCTTGGATTTTTGACTGGCTTTTTCAAAAGAGTAACCTAAAATGAGTTTGTGCCAATTTCAGTATTTATATCCACTTTTGAAAGATTTCCTTGGTATATTCAATTATCTGCAGCGCTAATATGAGCGACCCGTTGACAGTTTGTATAAAAAGTGCACATAGAGAGTGGTGCATGCAAATAAGTTAGTAAAAGCAGGCAGCAAAGGTCAAGGGTCAGCTCCATTCTTCTTCAACATGTCTCAAATGAAAGGATTTCAAAGACATAAATCAGTCTAATGAATGCAAAGCAGGGAGGTTGGCTGACCCCTGACCAGTGAGAGCAGCTAAAGATAGGTTAAAGGAAGCACAAAGACAGGTAGAAGCTGAGCTCACTTTCAAAGTCAAGGAAAAAGTTTGGCCCCTGTTCAAGCTCTGTGCAAGTGAGCACTTTTAACAGATTCCCCATTTGGTTTCTGCAAGAGAGAAGAACAAGAGAAAGGAAGAAAGTGTGAGGTTAAAAAGTCTTGAATAAGTTATTTGAACAAAGACGAAGAAAGAGCAGGAGGTCCTGACGCAGTGAAGGGAAAAAAAAGGAAGGAAAAAAATGGAAGAAAGCAGGCTCCTCAAGGCTTCTTCACCGAGACCTGCTGATAGAGAGCAAGCAGCTGAGAGACCCCCCCCCCCCTTCTCCATCCATCTTTTGTGCCTTTGATCCACTCCTCCGCCAGACTTACTTTCAAAGTCCAGGAAAAAGCGTGGATAGTTCTCTATATCCCTTGTTAGGACTTTTAGCAGGTTACCCATTCCAGCAAACCTGGTGGTCAGAATACAGCAGTGAATAACAGACAGGACATTCAAACAGAAGTCATACAGAATGTGTTGTTGATGGATAACAGAGACATTTCTATCCAACAGAGGTGGTTTCCGTTTGTTCTGACTGTTGACTTGTAATGTACTACTCAGCAAACCACAAGCCAACCCAGTACATTGATACTGGAATTTCAAGTTTTTGTTTGATATGAATCCACGATTGGCATCATGAGTCATTTTAAGGCAATGCAGATGAAGAAAATATCACTGGGCTCAACTTTCAGCCTCAGAGACCCTGCACTGAGTTTTGGGGGGAATTTCAAATATGAATCAATGGCAGTTGATTCCTTTACTTCAGTTTGTGTTGTGGTTTAGTTGAAAATGACTGTATGTATGATGAGAATGATTCAATCAAATATCATTGTGACCCAGTCTAAAAACAGGAGCAGTTTAGGCAACTCATTATCAAAGTTAAGTAGCATTTCTAGACAATAACTTTGAATCAGGGGATAGCAAGTTCGAGTCCCACTGCAGTCAGCATGTCGTTGTGTCCCTGGGCAAGACACTTCACCCCAAACTGCTCCTGTGGGGATTAACCACAGTACTGAATGTGTGTTAGTCGCTTTGGATAAAAGCGTCTAACAAGTGACATGTAATGTAATTCGGACAGCAAATGATTTAGAAAATATGAATAAGCTGCCATCATTCATTCCCAGAAAATGTCTCTTGTGTTTGACTAAACTCAAAAGATATACATTTTACATCCTAGAACAAAAATAATTGTAGGTATTTAAAAAAAGATATACTTATTTTTGTTATTCATTTTTGGTCAGTAAATTAGTCACTGGATGTATTATTTCAGCTCTACAATTTCAAATACATTTGAAGGCTAAACAAAGGATTTCTTATTGTGAACACAGACACTGCAAGAACTTGATTAAAAGTAGTAAAAAACAACAACTTTTACTTCACAGAATGCACCTGTGTATTTCCTGGTCAGTGAAGAGGCTGAGAGCAAGAACTCCTCCCACCTTGTTGCTCAGAACTCCTGAGGGTCTGTCCTTATTTCCCTGCTCTTTTGGATGGTCTTCAACCTTCCTAAATATTCCCACACCACTCCTCCGCTCCATCCACTGGCTCCCGGTAACTGCTAGAATCCACTTCAAGACACTAGTACTTGCGTACCATGCTGCGAATGGATCTGGCCCTTCCTACATCCAGGACATGGTTAAACTGTACACCCCAGCGCGTGCACTACGCTCTGCATCAGCCAAATGACTCGCTGCACCCTCGATGCGAGGGGGACCCAAGTTCCCATCAGCAAAAACACGTGGGTTTGCTATCCTGGCTCCAAAATGGTGGAATGAGCTCCCCATTGACATCAGGACAGCAGAAAGCCTGCACATCTTCCGGCGCAGACTGAAAACTCATCTCTTTCGACTCCACTTCGAGCGATAGAATTACTAACAAGGCACTTATATACTAATAAAGGACTGGCTTATCTAAAGCCAGTTGAGTAGCACTTGAAATGTTTGGCTCTATGATACCTGATGTACTTATATGATTCTGTTTTATTCAAGGTTGTGTCTTCCTGGTCGAATGTACTTATTGTAAGTCGCTTTGGATAAAAGCGTCAGCTAAATGTAATGCAATGTAATGTAATGATTAAGAACACGTGGCTGCTGCCCTAAATGGCGGTTTCACTCAGTAAAGGTTTTATTAGATGCAAAAGGCAGTAGGCAGGTAGCAATCTCTAGGGAACAGTCTTCCTCCTGAGCCATGGAGGGTGGTCACAACTCTGTAATCTCAGCAGGCCTACAGGGGCATAATATGAGGGTACGACTGCCATGCTAATGGAGACTGTGGGCGTTTCTCAATGTCGAGGAAGGCTGCTCCAGAGCCACTATTTCAAGGATGCTAGGTCATCGAGTGCCGCCGAAGGACTGTTCCAATGTCCAGGATGCTTGGAATTCTACCGAGGCTGGCGTACTTCGTTGCGGGAACATTTCGAGGCTGCACATGTGTAGACTCCGCGGTCTTAAAATCCCCACAATGCTTTGTGCACGGACCAATTTCCAAATCTTTGGCGGAAATCGCGCTCCATTTAAGGCGGGGCCTCTCATATGACGCACACCTGCACACCTGTTAGCCTGTTCCACAATTCTTCGTTTTCCGAGGCTAGGAAGGATTCTTGCCTTGCTTCTGATTGTTCTGAAGGATCTGACTCGGAGGTACATGTGCTACCAAGCAAGCGTCCTCGACATTGAGAAACACCTTGTATAACTGTGATGGGTTCAAAAGATGATCGTTTATACGTTCTTGTTGGGTGGGAAACTAAATCCCTGGGTCTTCTGACAGAAACAGATGACAGATGGTTTTTATGCTTGTACATTTAATACATTTGCTCGTAGTAATATAATATTAATGCTGAATTGCACAATTTAAACAGTTTACTTCACCATCAGAATCCAAACCCTTATAAACTGCAATTTGGCATTAATATTATATTAATACTAATATGCCTCTGTTAATACTGTATTATATGTTATATATTGTAGCACAGTGTGCACATTTTAACTTTCACCTATTAGGTTATACATATTTGTATTCTATATCAAATCCTTTATTGGACATTTCTCTATTCCATTCAATATCTTTATTTTACGTTTTTTTTTACAAATGTGCTTTAACTTTTTATTAGTATTATTAGTAATTGGTATTGCAAATTCATACTTTAACTTATGTGTTTATATACATATTTTTAAAGAATTATATCTTATATATTTTATTACAAATTCTTACTTCAACTTATGTTTGTATAAATATCTTATTTCATGAGATGTTGCTATTGCAAAATCATACTTAAAAATCTTATGTTTATAGAAATATCTTTATTAGATTTTAATTAATTTAATATTTTTTATTGTAAATTCACTTCTTATGTTTACAGAAATATCTTTATTTAATTTAATAATTGTTTTTAACAAATTCTTACTTTAAATGATTGTGTTAAACTTTATAGAAAACAGAAATACATTTTATTTTATATTTTGATATTTAATTATATTATAATATATTTTGTTTTAATTAAATGGAGCAATAGTCACAAAATCCAATTTCCCTTTTGATAAAATAAGTACGATTGCCTATGTCATTTACAGTCAGTCTATTAAGGACAGGAGGCAGCTGTTCACAGAGCCTCTCAGCACACACTCTTTTCTCCTCACACACAGAGATCCAACCTCTCCTTGACTTCACAGGCCTAGTGTGAGGAGACAACAACAGAGACTCTGTCCTGCAGTGTGCACATGATCCTCACAGTGCACAGCCTCCAGCGACTATTTTCAATCATAAACCCTCATCTTTCACCCCTCATTACATCAAAAACACATTGAGTACAATTCATTCAGCAACAGCTTTAATTCTGGAGAAGTCGTCAGATAATGAATTTCATTGTAGTGATTAACACGGTGCTTCAATACAAGGTTGTTCCAGAAGGGGGCAGTGCTGCTTCACATTAACTCTCACTAACAGGGATTGCAGTTGTACTGAAATGACAGCATGTTGGTACATGTGCTAGTACCTTCGTTTTATGGAGCAACCCTGACCTGCGGCTACGACAAGTTCCTCAGCAAGTCTATGCCTTTATCTGCAGCCAAACTCTGCTTCTGCTACCCTCAGGTGCCGGTAACCAGCAAAAGAGATATACCATCAGAAATATCTGACTTCTGAGCAACATCATGTTACAACAAAGCTTCCATAACAACATATACTAGTCAAGCTATACTATAACTTTCCATTCAGGTTTTTTTTAATTCATTATAGAAAGTGTGTCCGGGGGGAAAACTGCATTTTTAGCTTTTACAGACGCCTTAAGGAAAATTCTTCTACAGAACACTTTATTATGGCTTAGAGTCATTGGGTTTATGAACACTTGGGAGTGTCCGTGATTGCAGTGATGTCACTAAAAATGTAGCTGCATTGCATTCTGGTATGCTAAGGCTTTTGTTGATTAATTCGACCAAACAGGTCTGTACAGATGAATTAAAGCATAGTGAAGCTTTCATCTGCCACTGATACAATGTAAGGTACACCCAGAAACGTAAGCCTGTGATTAAAGTACGATACAGCGGTATGAAACCCAGAGCAAAGTCAGCTGTGCAGAAACCTTATATATAGAACATCTGACCAGAAGAGTACAAATGCAAACGTATGCTCATTCACGCTATGATAATATCCTGTGACAGTTATCTTAAGAGATAGTTCTACCCAGAAAAACAAACAAACATCCTTGCATGGGCCTAGTTGTGATCTGTTTCATGTAGGAACTACTTTCTTTCCACTGTATCACTGCACAGAAGGGTATCTATTTCTGATGACGGTGCGAGATGTAAACATGAGTACTATCCTCCATGGCTGAGCTGTGATGTAAGATAGCTCTAACAATAGACCTTATAGGCATGAGTTGATGCACGAGTCATTCTGCGGTTTAAAGAAAGTACATAACATAACTGCTCGGATCCTGATTACTAGAAGGAGTCAATGCTGTTGACATTTGTTGGCGCTCTGAGCAACAAAACCTGAGTGAAATCTAGTTTCTTAATATTGAAGAGGAGTCAGCCATCCCTACACTTCTTATCTTGGACAATCATCAACAATCTAGAATGACAACTAGCACAACTAGAGAACAAATAGATATCTTAGAGTTTGGGGAGAACTGTGCCTTCAACCTGTATTTGAGTTTGAGCTTTATTTCCCCCCGAGGGAAAACAAACCAGTTCCAGCAGCATTCTTGAAAGCGGAAATGAAAGCAACAGCAGCTCCAGACAAGCTGAACATGCTATGTATAATTAACAAACGTACATTTATAACAAACGAGGCTTGGATAGACATTGTGACATGTTTTACAAGTTAACATGCCATATCTGCTCAAAACGGAGTAAATTGGGCATATAAAAGATGTCCTGCTCTCCCCATGGTCTCCTGTTTATTCACTTAAGGCATGTCACATACGTGGTTTGTTGCCATTATAACAACACTAGCTAGCTGGAGCATAGGACTGAGTTTTCAACTGCACATTTTCATTTGTAATAGCAATACAATCACAGGTTGAACCAATACCATAAACAATGGCTCAGTTCTATTAACTATTTAAGTATGCCAACACAGTGAGTCAGTTTGCACACCATCAGGAATCTGGAGCTTGCTCTTACATGAATGAATGCAGTAGCTATTGCTTCTTATGACAGTACTCAAAATGTCTGCTGTGAAGTGAACAATTAGCGACAAGCCTCGCTAATGCTAACCAGGTATATGAATGTTTCACAGGATCACTATTCTTTGGTTTCCTCTTCTTCCTCTCTTTTACTCGTTTTAGGAGTTATTGGAGGATTTGCTTTTGTGTATGTTTTTCTCAGAAATCCCTACTAGTTATAAGCAGGGTTAAAGTCACAATAATGGTCACATGACATGTTTGAAAACCCCTCCTCCTGACCTGGGTCAAACAAGCCAGCAGTAGAATGGGTGTTTAATTGAATCCATTAACAACTCCACAATAGTGACTGGGCAAAAAAAGAGTGAGACACACCCGTGTAGTAGTGCAGCTGAGTTAACCTCAATTTGGACCTTATGTAATGTAATGTCATTCTGTGTAACTCAATGATTTGGCAGTGAAAGTGTGTGTTGCAAACTAAAGCCTTTAAACAGTATCTACAGTGTGAGGCATTTAACTGTAATGATGATACAGGACAAATCCGTGTTCCCTAAACCTGCATTACATACGGACACATAAGTTATGCCATTTTTACCCAAGAGGGTACGAATATATATACATTTTTCGGTATTGGGACCACTAGAAAGAATATTTTGCATTTCTTAAGAGCTTCACAGATTGTATAAGTCTCTGCTCTCGGTTACACGAGACTGTCCTGTCTCTACGTTTCGGTCAGGACAGACGGGAGAAAGGGAAACTCTGCTGGGGAATTCCTCGTCAGCCCGGCTACTCTTTCAAATCCACTTATCTATACGGCCTGGATTGAAGTGTGGAAAAGTTACTCGTCCCATTCGTGTTAACCATCAGCTGTGACGTGGTTCCAATTGAAAGGGAATATCACATATTAGATACCAGAGAAAGAGATATTTTTGAGTGAGACAAAAGATAGTTCCCTTAATGATGTTCATTTAACAGAATGTCCTAAACTAAAATTATAGAAATAAGGAAGATGTGGTGCGATTTCTCCAAGAAAAAAGAACTCAAGAAATACCAAATATACTTTAAAAATACAGTTAGTTAAATACATTTTAAAATCCCCATCGGACACTAAATGGTGCAAAAACAAACGTCAGACTTGTGTCACTGGGAACTTATTCTACCCTGTCAGTCAACTTATAGTGAATTATGTTATGATCTATATATGTACTTGCATGACTTTCTATTTTCTGGGTTTCTACTGTTAGTTAAGCCCCGTAAATTAATTTGTAAATTCCTTTCTTCATAATATTTCAAAACGTTGAAATTGGATGACTCAATGGGGGGGCTAGTTTCTTAATAAAAAAAGAGAAAGGTACGCTTTCTTTACTCCCGCTGCGACAAATGGTTGTTTTCGTGTACCTTGTCTGTATTAATATTAAATGAGTTGTAAAAAGAAACAAAGAAATAAAACATTCCACAAGTAGTTCTCAGTGACAGACAGAAACTCGCCTGTCCTCCTTTGACTTTCATTTCCAACATTCCTCTTGTTTGAAAAATGTGTTTGTGAAACAATGCAGCAGTCTCGAGGCTATCTGCACTTTATAATTAAAGCAAACTCAAAATGAATGCCACGTTCAAATGGCCTCTCCTGCCGTCTGAAACAACCTCTGTTGGGAGACAAATGATGTTGTGAGCGAACAAACACAATCATTTGTAGAGTGAAAAATGCATTTTGTATTCCTCCAAGGTCTCGTATTTTTTTATATGGAAAACGATTGTGAGAAGTAATGTTATCAAATATCGTTAGCACTGTCACATAGCAACCAAATCAGACCCAAAAGCAGAAATGGAATTCATCAGTGAGAGAAACTCCACAGGGCACCTTTAACGAACAAAAGGACTCTAAATGTCCCCAACAACTGCAGCTGTTCTCTTTAAAAACACATTTCAATTTTTGCAATCATTTGCTTTAACCCAACTAGAAAACTAGCTAGTGTATGCCTAATTGATCATGCTCATGTTAGAATCATGTGAATGTATCAGTAAGACACAGTTCTTGTAGTTCAATGCCCTTTACAACATGTTGATTATTTGCAAAGATGCATTTCCCTAAGCGTGGACACTTTCAGAATCCTGTTCAATCCTCTAAAACGGTTGCCATGTGTAACTGAAGGGTCCGTAGCAGAAGCCTTTGCCTGGCATTAGACATTTTAATAGCCCTATGGATTATGAAAATGGCTTGTCATTTAACTTGCTAGATATTAGGATATAAAAATGCAATGGTCATTCAAATGTTTGCTCTTTCCACATATAATAAGGGCAATCCAACCGTTTCTTTCAGTTGTTAGTACAAACTTCATCTGATGGGCAAATCTTTGGGAAGCCTCCCCCTGCCCAAATCTAAGAAATGTTAACTGAAAGTTCAGAATTTCTCTTTAACAACCCGAAGGAAAAACAGTGCCTTGGAGGAGAAAGTGTCGGGCTCTCTACAACAAGTGCAGGCTAATCCCAGCTGCAGTCATCTAACCACAGCGTAGGACGGGTGCTCAGTGGCAGCTTACACTGTGGTGACTCTAACATGATACACATGCTCTAAGAACTGTTTGTGTAAGAGTCATTTACCTTCTCTGGTGGAGGAGCCCGGGTTGCTGTCTATATCATCCGCTTTCTCTTTGTCTCTGAAATGAGAGAAAAGAAAGAGTGTGAGTTAGAATATATATGGGAAAGAAATGATAGTTGAAAGACAACCAATCACACAACCTGGTGTAACATCTGTGCATCACACAGGTAGGGTATCACATTTCAACCTCCCCCTTTCTCACATATACAAGCATTCAGCTAACAAATACAGCCACAGAACACACACTGAATTATTTAACAGTGAATGAAATCTACCATTGTCTGTGTGATATTTAAAATAAAGCTGATTAAGGCTCCGTCTGCTGCATGTTCACTGGAGTATTACATGTCCTGCGACAAGCTGTGGTGCTGACAGTCATTAGCATGCTTGGTACTGTTACTGCCTGCAGGGTGAGAGCAGGGAATACATACAAAAGATGGCACCATTTCATTCTGTCACAAACCCTAAGAAAGACTTATCTGAAGTTCATTTCTACATCTTTAAAAAGAAATGTAGTAGGGCTGGACATTTCATCAAAATGTTGAAATCTCAATATATCGCTATATTTGGTACATGCAAAAGAAGAGTGAATATTTGAATTAGGGATTGAGGTGCGCAGAGATGTCCCGGCCTAAACATTGCTTTTCAACTGAAAACATATTTGAGCTGGGTACTGATCCTTAAAAATACCATTTAAATCATACCATGATCACTTTAACTATATCTTTGAATGATATTGAGCATAATGATGGAAAGATGATCAATATTTATAATGTCGTGACTCGTATCACAATTTTTATATCAGTCAAAATAATCGCAATTTGTTTGTTTTTTTCAAAATCGTTCAGCCCAAATATATAGTGAAGAATAAATTAAAACATTTTATCAACCCAAACGAATCAATGATTTACAAATAAAGCTGCGAATGATTCATTTGCACCTGGAACAGTTAAGTGATATTAGTGCGGTTAGAGGTGGAACTATTTCTGGCATCAGAATCCAAGATGGTATCCAGCTGAACAAAAGAGGAAATCATTAGCAGGGCAGGCCATCATTATGCACTCCAGCCCGTCTATAAATACTCTCTGTGCTCCAGTGCATAGTCGTATAACCACCAATATCCAGTCATGGAGACCTGACTTCAAAGAAATAAGTAGCGGGAAGAAGGCTCAGATTTCCCAGTGAAGGACAGGTACAAAAAAAAAAAAGGTTGTCCATTTGAAATTGACAGAAATGTTGGGTTTAACAGTTCGACATGAAGAATGGAGGAGCCAAGGGATCGAATTGCCAATCTTCCAATTAGTGGACTACAGCCACAGCCAGCCCCAAACAGAAGAGGCACATCACAGTCAAGCCTCTACCATTCTGAATGGACTCAATCATTGTTGAATTTTATAAAGTTATGTTTTTTTATCAAAATGAAAAGGCACAAGAAAAAGTAGTCAACACACGAGGGCACAGTGCAGCCTCTGAGTGTTCGTCTTCAAACAGGGCAAGTGTTTGGACACATTTTAGAGTTGCTACATCAGAAATGAGCTATGCAGGACAGGGCTTTCAATTGAAACCATTCACACATTCTAGCGTTAGCAAAGCAGAGTAGCATATCAAACAATCATATCTTTAGAAGGCTTCAAGGACATGGTGTCACACTTCGCCTAAAAGACAACACAAATAGACCAATAAGCATGCTCATACGCAGGCCTTGGCAGCAAGCTTTTATACACACCTGAAGGAATAACAATGGTCCACTATATTCTGCACTTTATTTTAAGGTAACAGCGAGTGCACTCTCTTTTCTTTTCATTTATGTGGGAAAAAGTGAATCACATATGCTGAACTATATGTTATTCTTTATAAAACTTTATTTAGTAAAGGTCTCTTCACTGCAGAAGACATTTTTAAAGTTTCCTTTCTTCTCTTTGTCTCACTTTAATGTTACAGGCACACAGTGCTTCAATTTGCTGCCCTTATATGGGCTCATGGGGTGTTTCCTCGTGCTAAATGCTAATTGCCTTGCAGTCGCATCCATTTTAAGATCTAACAAATTCATCAACATAATCAGGTGGGTAAGAACAGTTTTGGCTGTCAGCGCACGTTTCAGGGTTTTCATTTATTCCTTCAATAGCTGTGTGCAATGACAATGAAAGAGAAAAATAAGAAACATTCATGCATGAGGCCAAATGATATGCAATGGGGAGTCAAATTGGATTGTTATGGTCAAAAAAAATCAAAACGTTTAAACAGTTGAAAGTGAAATCCAGTTAACGTTAGCAAAAACAAAAAACCATTTACTGAACTTCATGTTTGAATGGGACTTGATGAACAGTTATTAAGTAGACCATTAATGAATGATCATTACATTAGCACTCCCAAAAGAAACATCGTTAATAACAGAGTCCAGAGCATGGGGCTGTGGCTGTGATGTAGAGTGGGCGTCTACCAATCAGAATGTAGGTGGTTTGATCCCAGGACCCAGCCCCCACAGTCAACATGCCAATGCGTTCTTGTGCAATATACTTAAGATACAGTGTGTGAATGTGAGTCTCCCTGAGCAGGTAGCACCTTATATGACAGCTTCTGTGTGTAAATGGGTGAGTGCTGAATTGTAAGTGTAAAAGACTGGGAAAAGCGCAATAAATGCAGTCCGTTTACCATTGATTGGCCTTAAAACAAGAGAGATTGTACAATTTGACTTTCTGTATTTACACACCATACTGTATATGCAAAACTAAATGTAGATATTCAGACGCAACTCTCAGTCCACAGCCACAATCTGACATGTGAGATAACCTAGAAATAGACATATAGCCATATAGTGTTGATGTTCACACATTCTTAAAACTGGGCCTCCTGTTTCTAACAATGCACAGTTAGAAGAAGAACTGTCATTTTACCAGCACCTTCAATTATTTTCAATTGTTTGCAACACAGTTAGGTAAGCAACATTTTTACACACAACGTTATGCTGACTATATGGTCATAGTTTTACATCTTTATATTTAATTTGTAGTCTCTTCATGGTTGGTACAAGATCTAAACATGGAGGCTATGGTTAGCATTAGAGGTGGAAGAAGTACTCAGATCTTGTACTTGAGTAAGTGTCGAAGTAGAAGAGTTTAATAATGTAATTATGGGGGAAGACAAATGATGCTGATGATGGGGTGTGAGGGAGGGGGGGGGGCAGGGTGAGATAGAGGACACTGTGGCATTAAATATGCAGGCTTTGGTGATATTTATCAGACAAAATTAATAATGCAATACTCTGTTACAAGTAAAAGTCCGGCAATCAAAATCTTACTCAAGTAAAAGTACAA
Organism: Harpagifer antarcticus; assembly: GCA_902827135.1. Taxonomy (NCBI): domain Eukaryota; kingdom Metazoa; phylum Chordata; class Actinopteri; order Perciformes; family Harpagiferidae; genus Harpagifer; species Harpagifer antarcticus. Next base: position 2,501,227 of record CADEHL010001033.1, on the reverse strand, counting down.
AAGCATTTGCATGCAAGTAGTCATTACGCAGATTGGTCCATTCCAGAATAATATATATGATATATGTTATAATAATTGATCATGAAAGTGTTAGTTTGAATGACTTTGTATACTGCAGGGTAGCTGGTGAATTTACTCCAGGTGGAACTAAAGTCTGATTTAACACTTGATTAGATTTCACATCATTCATCCAAATATGTAAAGTAACTAAAGGTATTAAGTAAATGTAGTGGAGTAAAAGTACAAAGTAGCAAAGAATGGAAATACTTAAGTAAAGTGCAAGTACCTCAAAATTGTACTTGAGTACAGTTCTTGAGTAAATGTACTTAGTTACCTCCCAACTCTGTACATCATCCATTTGCACATAGTACACAGTGCGAATTACAGTAATATTACAATGTATCTGAACTATTCACAACCTAATGCAGCCAGAAATAGGACCACAAATAAAAGTCAAAAAGGCAGAAAAGTCAGAATAGGGCTAAAACAGGTTGGTGCCATCTCTCAGTAAAGAAGCTCAATTCATTGCAGATAATGGTTAAAGCAAATGATGAAACATCATAACGCATTATTAGATGAATGAGCGCAACAGACACATGTTGCTCTTTGACCCTCGTCATCTGCAGGTAATATAACAGATATTATTATATTTGAAAGAGTACTAATGGTGTTGCTCCACCTGCTCCTCTCCCTGCAGGCGGAGGACCCTCAGAGCCCCCACCTGCAGCAGCAACACACCAAAGAAATCCCCGTCTGAGACACACTACAAGCTACGCAAAGCCAAATCGATGGTAGAACATGCTCCATCCATCACCCCCCCCCCTACTGTGACTGTGACCTCCATGTCTGAATCAGAGGAGGGGTAAACGTGGGAGGGGTCTCTGGAGATGGTGTAACCAGCCGACATCATGCATTATGGAGCAGCCTTTACACAGCATGTTAATGATGCTGCTCAGAGAGGGAGGTGTCGGGGGGAGACAAATTATGCTGATGATGGGGTGTGAGGGAGGGGGGGGGGGGGGCAGGGTGAGATAGAGGACATTGTGCATTTAATATTCAGGCTTTGGTGATATTCATCAGACAAAATGAATTAGCATGGATACTGGAGCTAATCAAATGTGACATAGATGACATAGTATGAAGATGGAACTATTTTACTCCAGTTACTGAAGCACCAATTTCATGCCACTTCCTACTACTCCGACGAGTACTCCACAACAATTCAAAGGGAATTTAGCCTTTTATATTTTACAAAATATATTTTCAGATTCATATTAGTATGTAGTGCCTCTACTGGGACATGTCTCCATGCTTTAATGTTCAGAAAGCTCTTTGTTGTCTCATACTGCCTGTGCTGCAGCACCTCTTTTCACCCTCTGTCTGAAACCAGAGCCCAGTCTGCTCTGATTGGTTAGCTGGCCGGCTCTGTTGTGATTGGTCAACTGTTAGTATCTGAATCAGAATTCCTAATTGTGCAATGGGTGCAGGACTCTTACTTGTGAAAATGTGGTTGTCAAGGTAACCCCACTTCTCTTCCTCTTCCCTCTTCCTTCAGATGTTCCTCAGCTCCAACTGCAAACTCCTCCTCCTCCTCCTCTCTCCTCCTCCTCCTCCTCCTCTCCTCCTCCTCCTCCTCTCATTACGAGACTCGACCCTCTTGGGCGTCTCCCAGTCACGACCACCCCGTCACCAAGGAGACGGTCAGCAGCCTGATACGCTTCGCCCAGTGGAATGCAGGGATGCGCCCGGGGCCGGTGAAGTGGGCGGGGCCCCGGTCCAGGGGGGAGGCGCTCAGGGCGTCCCAGCGCTCTCACAGGAGCCCCCCCAGTAAGAAGCACGCCCCGGGGCTCAGAGTGATGTAACACACTGCAAGACACATTCAGGACACATTACGGGATAACACCACTGATTCTGCAGGAAGGTGGCAGAATGTAGGCACTGTTAAAATGGCTAATAATGTCATGTATTAATAGAATGTGCTGTTTGTGACCCCATTAGAAATTGTGCTGGTATTGTTACTAACTCCTGAGTGAAACTAAATAATTCATTGCTTTTATTTTTAAAGCAAAGCATTAGAAGTAATTGTAGGCTGCAGCTTTATTGGAGAGTCCCACAGTGGGGAAATGTACAGTGTTATAGCCAAATGAGCCAAATGTAACTACGTACATTTGCCCAAGTAAAGTACTTCAGTACAATTTTGAGGTACTTGTACTTTACTTGTGTATTTACATTTTGTGTAACTTCAACCGCACTACAAATAACAGTTAAATTGTGCACTTCTACTGCACCTCATGTATTTAATACCATTAGTTAGAGATCTGGTTGAATGTGAAACATAACCAAGTGTTCAGACTTTAGTTCCACCTGGAGTAAATCCACAAGCTACCCTGCAGAATACAAAGTCATTCAAACTAGCTGCACCTTTACCAGCTTTGAGAACACTTTCATGATCAATCATTATAAAACATATATATTATTCTGAAATGGACCAATCTGCACAACGACTACTTTTACTTTTGGTACTAACTTTGACTTGAGTAACATTTTGAATGCAGGACTTTTACTTGTAACAGAGTATTCCTACACTCTAGTACTTGAACTCAAGTACAAGTTCTGATTACTTCCACCTTCTGCCTTCTGTATCTGTAGCAGAAAAAAGGCAAAACAAATTGAGTATGTCAAATTAAATAAAGAGTAAAGCACACATTAATACAATCAAAATAAAACAAGTTCACATCCAAGGTAAAAATAAATAGGTAGCAGTGTTATAAAAGTAAGAGAACAAATATGAGTATTGGGGTAAACACTTGAAAGACTTTCTTGGTTTTACCCTTTGGAAATACATTATGCTTTTTTAATGTACATATTTCCTCAAACTAGGACATCTCCATTGGCCTGTTAAAAATACAAAGGTTAAAAAACCCAACTTACTATTGTAGAGAAAAAGTGACTCCCTTATCTTAACAGTGTCCTGAGGCAGGTTTGGCAGAAAATGTTCATTTTGTTTTACATCAAAAAATATATTTATTTCATGGTGCAACAAAAATGAAAAAATAAATTGTATTTCAGGCTTTAGAGCTTTTTCATGGAAGACCTCTGAAGTCAAAGCAGGACAAGTCTAGGTGTTGAAACTGAAAGATAAAGTATGTGCAGTTTGAAATGCATCTACAAAATGTTTGACATTTAACAGTTAGAATAAAATGTTTTTTGTGGGACAATTGTTTTACTGAATAGTCCAAACAAAAAAGGTATACAGCGAAATCCTGCGATTTTGATACTGATCCTTTGTTGACCAATCAGAAGTCTCACTCTGACTAACATTACAGTGGTTGTGCTTAGTGATTTGAATCCCAGGTGTAATCATCACTAATACAATGTATGTTATACTTTCCCCAGGTGTTCCCCTGTTTGAGGTTCTTCCCTGGACACACAGATGAAGCTCATCGCCTCCATCAGGAACACATCAAAGCTGCTGCATCAAAGGGTGGAGTTTAGATATTTTCAACATGTAATGCCGAATACAACTGCAATCTCTTGGCAAGGTATTGAGTAAGAACCGCACTGCTAGGGCTGGCTGAAAAAAAAGCCAATTATTAAGAGTCATTTTAACTCAATATATCATATTTGTTTTACATTGTGTGAAAAGAACTCCAGAAAAAGATTTACAGAGAACCATTTGGGAAGAAAAACACTGGAAAAAATCATCTTAAAGGAGACAGTAATATAAATAAATATAAATCTATAAATACTGTATGCAAACTGAGGATCTGCTGCTTTTCTTTAACTTATTTGAAACCTTTGAAAATATTGGCTTCTGAATTTAGTTTTTATATTAGTTAAAGGTGGGGTATGTAATTTATTTCAGAAACACTTGTTGTTATATTCCATGGAATGCTCTTAACATCTCGATAGCAATGAATACATGAAATGCTTTGACAATAAATACATCAAAAAATGTCATCTGTGGAAGCCGTGGCGCTGTAAAAAGCACGACCAATCATCTGAGCCGGCCCGGCTAAAGTAACTGGATGGCCTACCTGCCTGTCAGCCTTCCATCTGTGCACAAACTTATCTCGTGCCCTCATTGGTCATGTGCGCGTTCGTGTGTGTTGGAGGAGGGGCTCTGTAAGGAAGTGGCAGATTTTTTTCCGGTTGTATATTTTCAAATTCTAGCGATCTCCAGCTGGTTTCTCCAAAAGTACCTACCCCACCTTTAACTATACTGGCCTGCAAATACTAATATAAACTGACTCCAAACACTATTTAAATGCACGACTTTTTGTCAATATAAACCTGTTGACGTTTCATATTTGGTGGTAAAATGACACAGTACTTCAGTACATTCCCAATAATACTTACTATTCACTTGTTACAGTACGTTTCAATGCAGTACTTTTACTTGTACTGCTTTTAGCCTCCACAACTGCTGTATCACAAGAAAGCAAAGGAAACAGTTTTATAAGAAATGTACCACCTTTATTATCCAATCCACACATCCCATTCAATACGCAGTACAAAGCCAAAGCAACTAATATAAACTGAGTGTGAACTCAGAACATATGAAACAATAACTGACGGGAAAAGGGAATCTGTCACAGTGTTCAACACCTGGCGCTCAACACACAGAGGGAGGCTCGGTGCACATCCATCATGATGATTCAGTCAGATATGGAATATCAGTCATACGCACACCTGCTCCAATTATTCTACACTTATGCATCAAAAACATAGCATTCAAAGTGTGGCTCTCACACACATACGTATATTACTAAATACAAGAGGATCAAAATAAACAACAGGCCTGAATGAAAGGAAATACCCGACGTGTTAATTTATGTTCATGAACTGAATGTTAATGATCACGAAATATACTGTATGGCTTATGATGAAATGAAGTTATTTGAGTCGGGGATAAAGTTATTTTCAGGTTAGAATTCTAATATATTTTCCCGCGAGTTTTAATATTTGAAGGCGGTGCCATGAAAAGCCAAAGGTATTTTAATGTGTTATAATGATAGAGGTGATGATGCTAGTCATAAAGATATTATTATAGTATGCTACATGGTCAAATCTGATTCGTCATTTCATGGAAAAGTGGAGGTTTTATGCCCAAAACATTTGTATTAGTTCCTTTTTTACTCACTTCCGCATCTATCCGCATTCAAGTACATGAACAATGAACCGTTATTAAACCTAAAGCAATGTAGTCGAGAATGATGAGATTGTCTGATGTTGAGAACGTTAGGAAATATCCAAGTGAGGATAATCAAACTCACAAAAGGGCAAATGTTAAAAGTCATTACGTTAGAAGTCAAATTTAGAAGGAAATCTTTTTGTACATAAATACCATATTTAAAGAAAAATGTCAGGTTACGAATAGATCTAGTCAAATTAAAGTTTAATTTAAATAATGATGAGATGAATTGTTCAATCAACCACTGGGGAATAAAACCTTTCTATTTTAAGAGAATGTCAACCTCTGTCTGAAACCAGAGCTGTGTCTGCTCTGATTGGTTAGCTGTGTTGTGATTGGTCAACGGCTTAGAGGTGTCCCGCCCCTTAGCCTACCACGTAAAATGTGATGGAGCCCTAGCCAATATAAATGTGATGTCACTATGTTACGGAAGTAAACAATTGTTTAAAAACTTGTTCAGTTAAGAAGCACATATCATGTATTCAGAATTAAAGATGGCCTTTCTTTGATAGAAATGTCTGTTTAATACAAAAGCCACACAGTAAGTCACTTAAAACATGGCCAAACCATCGACCATCATTCAGAAGGATTGCCGCATTAACAGTTAAATAAAAACACATGGGGGTCGATTTGATTTTGTTCCATCATCAATACAGAACTTCGAGCCAACCGGATCTTACTGGATGTGCAAAGTAAGATTAATGTTCACAGTGGATTTATTTCACAAGATTGGAGTGTGAGAAAAAACAAATACAACAGCTGAGCATAGAAAGAGAAAATGCTTTTAGCAATACTTACATCAAACCAATGAATCCCTTATCTGCTTCAATATTTAGCCCTTCACTGCAACACACACTGATTGATTTCATTGAGACTCATTCTTCAGATCAAGTGAGAAGACAGAAACACGTCCACTTGTTTTAACACACAAACTGTCACAATGTAAAACCTTCACAATGAAAAGATTTATTTCACTTCAAATTTGACTAAAAGCTGTACACTAAACTTCTTCCATTGTCAAATAAAAGATTGAGAACGTTAGTCGAAGAACATTTTTTTCCAAGTGCCGCTTGCAAAGCATAGTTACATAAGGCTGAAGGGTGTCCGTCGGTGTGCTTTGACAGCTGCTGACAGCGGAGGCAATTCATGTGGCGCTTTCATATTGTTTGTTTGCAAAGTTAGAAGAAGGTTTCCATAGCTCGGAGGGAATGACTATGCAAATACACACGAGTATTAACATCGAGTCTTTTTAAATAATGTAAACATATACATCTTATTTGAGGTCAGAGCATTGATCCTCTTCATATCTGTTTAGATTTAAAAAAGAAAAAAAAACGTTACTGGAGCATCGTCCGGATGTTCTTCGGAGTGGACTCGTCGTTCAGGTGTTTTGTGGTGAATCTGAGGAGGAAGAAACGTCAGAGTGTTAGTGGGAGAGTAAACAGGAAACTGAAGATACAAAGGATAAGCTAATCCAAGACAAGTTGTTCAATCTAAATGAAACGTTAAAGAATAACAACTTCTATAACTACACAAGGTGTGTGGGGTTTAATAAGTAGCTAAAAAATAATAGTTTGAAAAAAGGTTGTCCTTTCGACTATTCAAATATTCAAATAGTTGGCGATTCATTTTGTTTTGGTAAACGGAAAACAGAAAAGGCTAATTGCTAGTGATTAACAAAAGAGAAGTAAAAAACAGAAATAAATAATAAATGTTTGTGTGGATAAAGAAGAAGGAATCATTACTTTTGGCAGCTCTGTGTTTCTTAACAGAAATGTATCTGCCAGCTAGCTAAGTCACGTAGATAACGTCAAAATATAGCAGGGTCGTTGATCTTAGCCCGCTATACATGCTAGCTGCTAGTTGTAATCAACTAACAACAGAGTAGCAAGAAACTAAGAAAAGGCAAAAAAGAGAGATCATAAATAAGATCATAGGATAAGAAAATAAAAGAGCAACATTTTTCTCACATAATAATTCCTGTATTTTTTAAATGAGGTTACATTTGTACTTGTCTACCATGGTAGAGAGCAAACTAGTAGTATTGAGTCAGCCATTTGACAGTCAATCCCTTCTAACATCCACCTGTCCATAGTGGTAACGCTGAACAGTTTCAATCAATTAGTTTCAATTTCCCCACAGGCGGCTGTGGCAGCTGAAGAAACAACAACAGAGGGTCAGGAGGGATAGCTGCACCCCCCCTACCCTTCAGCTACCAGCACAACAGAATCTAATCCTGTGTGTAACTGATGCTGTGCTCACAGAATGAAGACTATGGTGCTCTGCAGGGACTCTCCAGTTAAGTGTGATGGCATGACAACATCAAGATATGTTTCTGTTGTGAGTCTACAGAGGCCACTGTGGAACAGCTGAGGACTTTACATGTGGGGGGTAGGGCGAATAACCTCGATGTATCCAGCTTGTTCTACTTAGGATGTATACAAAGTATATGTTGCAAACATCGAGTACAAATTGCCTTATATTCTTTTAAGCCGTCAGCAGTCTGCAACACTTCAGTGCGCTGCGTGAGTTCCTTGGTAGGCACCTCTCTCTACATAAAAACACAACGTCAGCGTAGAGCCATTTGACCGCGTATCAATGCACATTTAGAGATGTTTGGACTTACTTTTGGTACTTCAACCGGCTATAGTCGTTCGGCTTGGTATTGTAAGATGTCAATTCATTCCGTTCATGTAGCTGTGCTCTAATTCCTATATTAAAGCAGATACACAGGGGTACAACTGTAGGCCAATGCACACGTGTGTTGTTAGGACTACTAGAATCATCATACTGGTGTCAAAGGGAGCCTATGGAAAGGGATGTCAAAGTATTGAGCTGTACAGTGTGTCGCCATATTCTACAATTATTGAGATATTTCTTATAGGCCATATTGCCTAGCCTTACTGACATAGTTATTAAAAAAGAAGATTTCCTGATACTCAAGAGGAGAAAAGCACACAAAAACACACTCGCCAAAATATTTAACAATATATGATGTCTTAACATTTTCACAAAGAGTAAAGTAAAAAAAGCAAAGATGAGCTTTAGTGTCTGATACCTCAAGTGGAATAAATGATACAGTACATTGACTGAAATACACAACTATTCATAACTTTCTAGGCAGAATGGATATATATAAAATACATGTCTCAGAAAAACCCTTCCACACTCCAGCAGGACCTACTTGAGGGCATTCAGGAGGCCTTCTACAGTTATCAGCCGGCTGATCCTTCAGGACCTTTATGCAGCCTTTCATCTGAGGAGAGGAGCAGAGCGGCATCAGGGAACAAGTCCATGGTCCTCAGTGATGCTGTTATACAGATAGTGTGTGTGGTGTGTGTCTTACGTCTATCTTGGAGGACTTGTTGAAGGCTCCGTTGGGGTGAACGTGGTCGTACAGAATGATGACTCCCACCATGACCCTCATGCAGAACAGGAGCGTGTCCTCGCTGCTGAAACGACTCGTATATTCCCTTTGTACACAGAGAGGGAGGAGAGGATCAGGAGGAGAGTTATGAAGTGAAGGTAGAACTGAGATGTATTTTGTTTGTATAGAAAAGCATGGTGACTCACGGTGTCTCAGCATGACTTTACAGACGCTGGCCATGGTGCTGAGACAGTCCGTCGTGTTCTCCAGTGGAAGGGTCTTGTTCTGTACGAGAAGCAAAACGGTTAATACATTTAAAAAAATAATAGAAATGTTTACAATTTGATGATATGGTTTCTGGCAAAACACATGATATCAGGTGTTATATTTTCATATATTTTCTAATCCAAGTATTCAGAGTGCAAAACATCTGAAACACTGTAAGAACAGAGATTTGCAGCATTAGAAAACCATCACTGTGTGGCTCATGTGTTGTTGCAGCAGTGATGTGATGTCAGCACTCTCACCTCCGTCACAAAGCTTGTGGTAGCGTTGCTGAGCGTCTTCAGCATGGGCGTGGCCTCAGCGTAGAACAGAGACATCCTGTTGGCCATCTCGTTGTTCACTTCACTCTCAATGTCCAACTGCAGAAGACAAACACACAACAAAGTGTCAGTGGAGGAAGATGTTGCTCTTTTTGTACATTAATGACATCCTTCTCTTAAATATTCTAATACCGTAGGACCCCATTGAACTATTTCTATTTCATTCTCTGACGTGACAAAGGTGAACACAGCCATGTTTTCCTGTGGCCTTCTAACATTATGTTCTAGAATAAGACAACACTGCAGATTAGGGCTGTATATTTATAACAATATTCAGATCACAGGAAGAATAAGCATTTTTCTTAAAGGCTAAATATGTGTTGATTTTGAATAAGGTATTGTGCAGAAGTCATTTTCTACAGACTAAATAAAACATGTTTTTTTGGTACAGGTTCTGTTCAAAATAAATCAATAAAAACATTTATACCATGATCATTATAATATATTTTTAAAATGACAATAAGAATAAAAAGGAGCCAAAACGATGAATCCCTCCTATATCGTAGTTTCAGTCCCAACTCACATTCATGTTGTTTATCCGGTTTCGACTGATGGTTCTTCTGTAGTAGCTGAAGTCATTCTGGATGGCAGGAATTCTCATCTGAAGGGAAACAAGGAAACCGTCAAACCTAAACAGGACTTTTGAATAAACGACATATCATTTAGAAATGAAGGAAGCGTGAGTGAGTTGAGTGACGGCAGACCTTGAGCTCGTCGAAGCGCAGCGTGAAGTGAAGGATCTCAGCGAACTGTTTGGCAAGAGCCTGCTCCCTCTCCAGGTGCTGAGTGGGCGTGAAGGGCGGACACGTCAGGCTCTCCAACAAACTCTGCAGAGCCTCCTCTACAATTTACAAATACAAAATGTCAGCTCTTGTGAAGTGTCAAGTTTAGATTTAACATGGACATTCAGACATTTGACAGAAGAGAATCAAAGACCTGAACAATTCATTTTTAAGTCCATTAATGTTGTTTATGAGCTGAGTATGAATACTCAGTTACAAGTCAAAGTTCTGCATTCAAAATGTTACTCAAGTCAAAGCACTAAAGTATTAACATTGAAATATACTTAAAGTACCAAAACCACCTTCGGTTTCTTGTCACAGACTTTCACAATATTACTTTTATTATAACAAAGAACATTTTTTAATTATTATTTATCCAAAAACACTTAGAAGACTTTTGCAAGAAAATATCAACAAAACATGACAGTAAGTACATTTACTAATTTAAAGAGCACCTGAGTGAAGGAAGACAATCCCTTTTTGTAAGATAAGGAACGACACCTTACGCCAAAATAATACAAATTGTGTGCGTCTGAGAGGCAGGTTCATGCGCTTTTAAGAAGAATGGTTTTATTTGTGACAAAGGTCAACATGTCACAGGGTCACAGGATGCTGTTTACTGATTGTTGGCACGCTACTGAAATACAAAAAAAGATAACAATAATCCGGTAGTTCACAGTGAGCACACCTAGTCTGAGGGAGAAACTGTAGAAACTTCTTGAGTTTGATGACGAGCGGGCACACTGAGTGCCAGGCCCGCTCCTGCAGCGAGAAGTCGTTGGGGTTCTGAATTGCCTGGGAGAAAAAAATACAATTCAGCAAACACATCAGAAAACATCCCTTATTAGAGACGTAATGCTCACAGACACACATTCAGTACGTTGAGGGGAAGGTTTCAACCATTTGTCCTGTGTTTCAGTGAACTTTCAATTATTTTCAATGTAGCTTATTCTTCTCTGTCTTGTGCTGCAAACTGTTCAGATTTGTTTCACATGTTGACAGTAGTGTATGCAGTCAAAGTACCTATACTTCATTGTAAAATTACACTGCTAGCAACATCTTACTAAAGTAAAAGTGCAAAAGTGTTGTCATCAAAATATACTTCAAGCTCCAAGTTATGTGTAATGCCCCATTTCAGAATCATATATCTATTCAATTACCGAATATGATTTTAGATGCATTAATGTGTTAATTACAGCTGATAAAGGTGGAGATAAATGTAATTACTTTGTAAACTGCTGGTGGATATATTAACCTATATAAGGTTAAACATATGACAATGTTTATTTATTAGTCTATTTTGTATACGCTTATATTCTAGCAGGGGCAGGAGTATAAAGTAGCATGAAATATAACGAAGTACAAGAAGCTTAAAAAATGGTACTTAAGTACAGTACTTGAGTAAATGTATTTCACTACATACCACCATTGTGTGTGTGTGTGTGTGTGTGTGTGTGTGTGTGTGTGTGTGTGTGTGTGCGCTGCGCGCGTGCGTGTGAGAAAAACATGACGGAGGCCGGGTGAGGGTGGTGCGGCTGACGCTCCGGTGAAACATGGGACAGCCATCAGGTGCAAGTGGACGGAGGCTAATGTGTGTGTTTATGGAAAGGACAGTGTGTGTGTGTGTGTGTGTGTGTGTGGTGTGTGTGTGTGTGTGTGTGTGTGTGTGTGTGTCTCTCTTACATCTCTGATCTCCTGGCCGGCTCCTTTGTAGGACTGCAGGCTGATCAGGATGTTCTCAGAGTCCTGCAGGACCGAGTTCACCTGGTTCCACACGTCCCGCTCTCCTTCTGTCGGCTGAGCATCTGACACACCCAACACAGAGATGTGAATACATGGACACATGCAGGGAATACACAAATATAACAAAAAAACACACATGCCAGAATAATAGTAAGCTAGTCTACTGTAGAGTGTTAGTTGTTACTTCTGGTGATTGGATTTGTGCTTTCATAATCATAAAGAAGTGTTAATATATAAATATTATCCTGCTGAATAAACTTATTATAATAGATGTGTGTTTGCCACGGATCTTATTTTTTGCTATATTTCTTATTCCAATGGGAAAAAAATAAATTATTCCTTTTCATATCAAGACTCAATTTGTGTTTTTAGCAGATTAAATTGTTCTAGTTGAAATGGTATATTGTAATTAGATGTGAAAGGGCTTTAATTAAATAAGTAATGACCGTTTTTTTCCCATCATAATGGAACGATCACTGGGGAACATGGGAATGTGTGCAGAGTGGTTTTGTCACTACATAGTAACTCATACAAGATTGTGATCAAAAACATTCAACAGAATACAATGGAAAAATGTTAAGGTCATTTTAAAGTATAAATATTCAGAAGTTGCCTGAATAAGGACTAGCATGAAGGTATGCAGAGTGTGCTACTAAACTAAGTGTTCTTAGGGCAGTCTGATCCAAAGCATGCTGCAGCTAGCTCTTGGGTCCACATAAAGAACAATTGGTTATTGTTCTAAAATAGGGCTGAACGCTTTGGAAAAAACAACTAATTGCAATTCATTTGACCGATTCTGCGATATGATTCGTGATATATGGGGAATAATTATTTATGAACCATTATTTATCAATTATGTTGAAAACTACTTTAAAATGATGAGGATTTGTATCATACAATTATTTGTATGAAGAACTTTATTTGTATTAAGTCTGTACAACCGTTTGTAGGCTGGGACTTCTCTGCAGAACCACAATACTTTCTATAGAATCATATTTTCAAATGTTTTGCCAAATATTGCACTTCTTTCAGTTTTGATCATGCACTTGTCCTTGGTAAACATAAACAGATGTCTTACAAGTCTTGATTATAATACATATAACCACATTTAATTCATGGTATTTCTATTGCATATTTAAACATAATTCTACTTTTCTCTGTCATGTCTGCAACTATAGACTGAATATATCGTACTTCCTGCATGGCTACAGCAAGAATACATTGAATATGTTACATAAGAACATCAATTAATTACATTATATTCACTATCTCATATAAGTCTGATTTGCCTTAGTGTTTTGAGAGTCAAGGTCAGGTTTTAAATGTAACAATAATTCCCAGAGTTTTGCTAACTTGACCACAGACAGAGTGACGGCTCTAAATTCAGAGCGTCAGTGACTTTTAAACTGTGTCTGTTTTGCATTTCTAAAGCCCCTCCACTCCCATCATTTCCTCTCTGCTGAATAAACAAAGGGATGGCTACATTGTGATGGTGACTCAGATGCCACCGTGGAGGCGTTTTGTGGGGTTTTTTATTGATGGGAAGAAGAGAAGGCAGATTTATGTGCTTTTTAAAAAAAATGAACCACTTTGTCTATTTGATGTTGAACATAGGGAAGCAGGGTGGTAAAGTGGTTGCTACAGTGATGGAACGTGGAGTTTTAAAAGCATTCGTATATTGAAATAACACTGATTACAAAATGAAATAATAACTACAAATATGAGCATAATGCAGGAGAGGAAACTATTAAATACACTATATAGTGCTGCAGATAGCTGGAGCAATCTTTCAAAAGTAGATACAGGCACCAACATGTCCATGTTCATTCCTCTGGGGCCATTCATTAAAAAAAGTACAAAATGGTGGTCGCCATTTCCATTTGAACTTTGAATTGGATCAATTTTGGTATTGAATGATATGTTTTTGACAATGAGGAAGTCATATTTTCCATGAAGTAAATTCTTCCGAGCTTTATTGTGTCGTGTTTATTACAAATTGTTCCGGGCACTAGTCTTATAGCCTAGCAAAAGTTGTTAGCCGACAGTGAACACCATTATGTCAACAGTGTGCCCATCTCTACCACTGCACTCGTACACCTCAAAATGCCTCCACCATCTCATCTACCATGCATGATAAGCCACCCACTTTTCCATTGGAAGATTATTTAGATGTTATGGCTTAGACATGGTAAAAAGAGGCTTCCGAGTAATACCTCACATCTGATTTTGGATTCTACATGGCCGAAAATGTATGATTTGACACCTAGATCATTCTTATTGGGCAAGTGACAGTGATTTTATGGCAAAAACCCCCCCCCCCCCGATATTTCCAAGACATCTTTGGTGGAAAATTGCTGCCATCTTGGATTTTTGACTGGCTTTTTCAAAAGAGTAACCTAAAATGAGTTTGTGCCAATTTCAGTATTTATATCCACTTTTGAAAGATTTCCTTGGTATATTCAATTATCTGCAGCGCTAATATGAGCGACCCGTTGACAGTTTGTATAAAAAGTGCACATAGAGTGGTGCATGCAAATAAGTTAGTAAAAGCAGGCAGCAAAGGTCAAGGGTCAGCTCCATTCTTCTTCAACATGTCTCAAATGAAAGGATTTCAAAGACATAAATCAGTCTAATGAATGCAAAGCAGGGAGGTTGGCTGACCCCTGACCAGTGAGAGCAGCTAAAGATAGGTTAAAGGAAGCACAAAGACAGGTAGAAGCTGAGCTCACTTTCAAAGTCAAGGAAAAAGTTTGGCCCCTGTTCAAGCTCTGTGCAAGTGAGCACTTTTAACAGATTCCCCATTTGGTTTCTGCAAGAGAGAAGAACAATCGAAAGGAAGAAAGTGTGAGGTTAAAAAGTCTTGAATAAGTTATTTGAACAAAGACGAAGAAAGAGCAGGAGGTCCTGACGCAGTGAAGGGAAAAAAAGGAAGAAAGCAGACTCCTCAAGGCTTCTTCACCGAGACCTGCTGATAGAGAGCAAGCAGCTGAGAGACCCCCCCCCCCCCCTTCTCCATCCATCTTTTGTGCCTTTGATCCACTCCTCCGCCAGACTTACTTTCAAAGTCCAGGAAAAAGCGTGGATAGTTCTCTATATCCCTTGTTAGGACTTTTAGCAGGTTACCCATTCCAGCAAACCTGGTGGTCAGAATACAGCAGTGAATAACAGACAGGACATTCAAACAGAAGTCATACAGAATGTGTTGTTGATAGATAACAGAGACATTTCTATCCAACAGAGGTGGTTTCCGTTTGTTCTGACTGTTGACTTGTAATGTACTACTCAGCAAACCACAAGCCAACCCAGTACATTGATACTGGAATTTCAAGTTTTGTTTGATATGAATCCACGATTGGCATCATGAGTCATTTTAAGGGCAATGCAGATGAAGAAAATATCACTGGGCTCAACTTTCAGCCTCAGAGACCCTGCACTGAGTTTTGGGGGGAATTTCAAATATGAATCAATGGCAGTTGATTCCTTTACTTCAGTTTGTGTTGTGGTTTAGTTGAAAATGACTGTATGTATGATGAGAATGATTCAATCAAATATCATTGTGACCCAGTCTAAAAACAGGAGCAGTTTAGGCAACTCATTATCAAAGTTAAGTAGCATTTCTAGATAAAGTGAAAGATATTTATTCAGTCTTTGAATCAGGGGATAGCAAGTTCGAGTCCCACTGCAGTCAGCATGTCGTTGTGTCCCTGGGCAAGACACTTCACCCCAAACTGCTCCTGTGGGGATTAACCACAGTACTGAATGTGTGTTAGTCGCTTTGGATAAAAGCGTCTAACAAGTGACATGTAATGTAATTCGGACAGCAAATGATTTAGAAAATATGAATAAGCTGCCATCATTCATTCCCAGAAAATGTCTCTTGTGTTTGACTAAACTCAAAAGATATACATTTTACATCCTAGAACAAAAATAATTGTAGGTATTTAAAAAAAGATATACTTATTTTTGTTATTCATTTTTGGTCAGTAAATTAGTCACTGGATGTATTATTTCAGCTCTACAATTTCAAATACATTTGAAGGCTAAACAAAGATTTCTTATTGTGAACACAGACACTGCAAGAACTTGATTAAAAGTAGTAAAAAACAACAACTTTTACTTCACAGAATGCACCTGTGTATTTCCTGGTCAGTGAAGAGGCTGAGAGCAAGAACTCCTCCCACCTTTGTTGCTCAGAACTCCTGAGGGTCTGTCCTTATTTCCCTGCTCTTTTGGATGGTCTTCAACCTTCCTAAATATTCCCACACCACTCCGCTCCTCCGCTCCATCCACTGGCTTCCAGTAACTGCTAGAATCCACTTCAAGACAATGGTACTTGCGTAACATGCTGCGAATGGATCTGGCCCTTCCTACATCCAGGACATGGTTAAACTGTACACCCCAGCGCGTGCACTACGCTCTGCATCAGCCAAACAGCTCGCTGCACCCTCGCTGCCAAGGGGGACCCAAGTTCCCATCAGCAAAAACACGTGGGTTTGCTATCCTGGCTCCAAAATGGTGGAATGAGCTCCCCATTAACATCAGGACAGCAGATAGCTTACACATCCTTCCGGCGCAGACTGAAAACTCATCTCTTTCTACTCCACTTTCGAGCGATAGAATTATTAACAAGGCACTTATATACTAACATAGGACTGGCTTATCTAAAGCCAGTTGAGTAGCACTTGAAATGTTTTAGCTCTATGATACCTGATGTACTTATATGATTCTGTTTTATTCAAGGTTGTGTCTTCCTGGTCGAATGTACTTATTGTAGGTCGCTTTGGATAAAAGCTGTCAGCTAAATGTAATGTAATGTAATGTAATGATTAAGAACACGTGGCTGCTGCCCTAAATGGCGGTTTCACTCAGTAAAGGTTTTATTAGATGCAAAAGGCAGTAGGTAGGTAGCAATTTCTAGGGAACAGTCTTCCTCCTGAGCCATGGAGGGTGGTCACAACTCTGTAATCTCAGCAGGCCTACAGGGGCATAATATGAGGGCACGACTGCCATGCTAATGGAGACTGTGGGCGTTTCTCAATGTCGAGGAAGGCTGCTCCAGAGCCACTATTTCAAGGATACTACGTCATCGAGTGCCGCCGAAGGACTGTTCCAATGTCCAGGATGCTTGGAATTCTACCGAGGCCTGGCGTACTTCGTTGCAGGGAACATTTCGAGGCTGCACATGTGTAGACTCCGCGGTCTTAATATCCCCACAATGCTTTGCGCACGGACCAATTTCCAAATCTTTGGCGGAAATCACGCTCCATTTAAGGCGGGGCCTGACGCACGCCTGCACACCTGTTCGCCTGTTCCACAATTCTTCGTTTTCCGAGGCTAGGAAGGATTCTTGCCTTGCTTCTGATTGTTCTGAAGGATCTGACTCGGAGGTACATGTGCTACCAAGCAAGCGTCCTCGACATTGAGAAACACCCTGTATAACTGTGATGGGTTCAAAAGATGATCGTTTATACGTTCTTGTTGGGTGGGAAACTAAATCCCTGGGTCTTCTGACAAAAACAGATGACAGATGGTTTTTATGCTTGTACATTTAATACATTTGCTCGTAGTAATATAATATTAATGCTGAATTGCACAATTTAAACAGTTTACTTCACCATCAGAATCCAAACCCTTATAAACTGCAATTTGGCATTAATATTATATTAATACTAATATGCCTCTGTTAATACTGTATTATATGTTATATATTGTAGCACAGTGTGCACATTTTAACTTTCACCTATTAGGTTATACATATTTGTATTCTATATCAAATCCTTTATTGGACATTTCTCTATTCCATTCAATATCTTTATTTTATTGTACGTTTTTTTTTACAAATGTGCTTTAACTTTTTATTAGTATTATTAGTAATTGGTATTGCAAATTCATACTTTAACTTATGTGTTTATATACATATTTTTAAAGAATTATATCTTATATATTTTATTACAAATTCTTACTTCAACTTATGTTTGTATAAATATCTTTATTTCATGAGATGTTGCTATTGCAAAATCATACTTAAAAATCTTATGTTTATAGAAATATCTTTATTAGATTTTAATTTAATTTAATATTTTTTATTGTAAATTTCACTTCTTATGTTTACAGAAATATCTTTATTTAATTTAATAATTGTTTTTAACAAATTCTTACTTTAAATGATTGTGTTAAACTTTATAGAAAACAGAAATACATTTTATTTTATATTTTGATATTTAATTATATTATAATATATTTTTGTTTTAATTAAATGGAGCAATAGTCACAAAATCCAATTTCCCTTTTGATAAAATAAGTACGATTGCCTATGTCATTTACAGTCAGTCTATTAAGGACAGGAGGCAGCTGTTCACAGAGCCTCTCAGCACACACTCTTTTCTCCTCACACACAGAGATCCAACCTCTCCTTGACTTCACAGGCCTAGTGTGAGGAGACAACAACAGAGACTCTGTCCTGCAGTGTGCACATGATCCTCACAGTGCACAGCCTCCAGCGACTATTTTCAATCATAAACCCTCATCTTTCACCCCTCATTACATCAAAAACACATTGAGTACAATTCATTCAGCAACAGCTTTAATTCTGGAGAAGTCGTCAGATAATAATTTCATGTAGTGATTTAACACGGTGCTTCAATACAAGGTTGTTCCAGAAGGGGGCAGTGCTGCTTCACATTAACTCTCACTAACAGGGATTGCAGTTGTACTGAAATGACAGCATGTTGGTACATGTGCTAGTATCTTCGTTTTATGGAGCAACCCTGACCTGCGGCTACGACAAGTTCCTCAGCAAGTCTATGCCTTTATCTGCAGCCAAACTCTGCTTCTGCTACCCTCAGGTGCCGGTAACCAGCAAAAGAGATATACTATCAGAAATATCTGACTTCTGAGCAACATCATGTTACAACAAAGCTTCCATAACAACATATACTAGTCAAGCTATACTATAACTTTCCATTCAGGTTTTTTTTAATTCATTATAGAAAGTGTGTCCGGGGGGAAAACTGCATTTTTTCAGCTTTTACAGACGCCTTAAGGAAAATTCTTCTACAGAACACTTTATTATGGCTTAGAGTCATTGGGTTTATGAACACTTGGGAGTGTCCGTGATTGCAGTGATGTCACTAAAAATGTAGCTGCATTGCATTCTGGTATGCTAAGGCTTTTGTTGATTAATTCGACCAAACAGGTCTGTACAGATGAATTAAAGCATAGTGAAGCTTTCATCTGCCACTGATACAATGTAAGGTACACCCAGAAACGTAAGCCTGTGATTAAAGTACGATACAGCGGTATGAAACCCAGAGCAAAGTCAGCTGTGCAGAAACCTTATATATAGAACATCTGACCAGAAGAGTACAAATGCAAACGTATGCTCATTCACGCTATGATAATATCCTGTGACAGTTATCTTAAGAGATAGTTCTACCCAGAAAAACAAACAAACATCCTTGCATGGGCCTAGTTGTGATCTGTTTCATGTAGGAACTACTTTCTTTCCACTGTATCACTGCGCAGAAGGGTATCTATTTCTGATGACGGTGCGAGATGTAAACATGAGTACTATCCTCCATGGCTGAGCTGTGATGTAAGATAGCTCTAACAATAGACCTTATAGGCATGAGTTGATGCACGAGTCATTCTGCGGTTTAAAGAAAGTACATAACATAACTGCTCGGATCCTGATTACTAGAAGGAGTCAATGCTGTTGACATTTGTTGGCGCTCTGAGCAACAAAACCTGAGTGAAATCTAGTTTCTTAATATTGAAGAGGAGTCAGCCATCCCTACACTTCTTATCTTGGACAATCATCAACAATCTAGAATGACAACTAGCACTACAGGCAAGAGAACAAATAGATATCTTAGAGTTTGGGGAGAACTGTGCCTTCAACCTGTATTTGAGTTTGAGCTTTATTTCCCCCCGAGGGAAAACAAACCAGTTCCAGCAGCATTCTTGAAAGCGGAAATGAAAGCAACAGCAGCTCCAGACAAGCTGAACATGCTATGTATAATTAAACAAACGTACATTTATAAAAAACGAGGCTTGGATAGACATTGTGACATGTTTTACAAGTTAACATGCCATATCTGCTCAAAACGGAGTAAAATTGGGCATATAAAAGATGTCTGCTCTCCCCATGGTCTCCTGTTTATTCACTTAAGGCATGTCACATACGTGGTTTGTTGCCATTATAACAACACTAGCTAGCTGGAGCATAGGACTGAGTTTTCAACTGCACATTTTCATTTGTAATAGCAATACAATCACAGGTTGAACCAATACCATAAACAATGGCTCAGTTCTATTAACTATTTAAGTATGCCAACACAGTGAGTCAGTTTGCACACCATCAGGAATCTGGAGCTTGCTCTTACATGAATTGAATGCAGTAGCTATTGCTTCTTATGACAGTACTCAAAATGTCTGCTGTGAAGTGAACAATTAGCGACAAGCCTCGCTAATGCTAACCAGGTATATGAATGTTTCACAGGATCACTATTCTTTGGTTTCCTTCTTCCTCTCTTTTACTCGTTTTAGGAGTTATTGGAGGATTTGCTTTTGTGTATGTTTTTCTCAGAAATCCCTACTAGTTATAAGCAGGGTTAAAGTCACAATAATGGTCACATGACATGTTTGAAAACCCTCCTCCTGACCTGGGTCAAACAAGCCAGCAGATAGAATGGGTGTTTAATTGAATCCCATTAACAACTCCACAATAGTGACTGGGCAAAAAAAGAGTGAGACACACCCGTGTAGTAGTGCAGGAGTTAACTCAATTTGGACCTTATGTAATGTAATGTCATTCTGTGTAACTCAATGATTTGGCAGTGAAGTGTGTGTTGCAAACTAAAGCCTTTAAATAGTATCTACAGTGTGAGGCATTAACTGTAATGATGATACAGGACAAATCCGTGTTCCCTAAACCTGCATTAACATACGGACACATAAGTTATGCCATTTTTACCCAAGAGGGTACGAATATATATACATTTTTCGGTATTGGGCCACTAGAAAGAATATTTTGCATTTCTTAAGAGCTTCACAGAATTGTAAAGTCTCTGCTCTCGGTTACACGAGACTGTCCTGTCTCTACGTTTCGGTCAGGACAGACGGGGAAAGGGAAACTCTGCTGGGGAATTCCTCGTCAGCCCGGCTCCTCTTTCAAA
The DNA here is from genome assembly GCA_902827135.1 of Harpagifer antarcticus. Lineage (NCBI taxonomy): Eukaryota > Metazoa > Chordata > Actinopteri > Perciformes > Harpagiferidae > Harpagifer > Harpagifer antarcticus. Next base: position 2,480,360 of record CADEHL010001033.1, on the reverse strand, counting down.
TCCACTTATCTATACGGCCTGGATTGAAAGTGTGGAAAATGTAACTCTTTCCCATAGTGTTAACCATCAGCTGTGACGTGGTTCCAATTGAAAGGGGAATATCACATATAGTATACCAGAGAAAGAGATATTTTTGAGTGAGACAAAAGATAGTTCCCTTAATGATGTCATTTACAAGAATGTCCTAAACTAAAATTATAGAAATAAGGAAGATGTGGTGCGATTTCTCCAAGAAAAAAGAACTCAAGAAATACCAAATATACTTTAAAAATACAGTTAGTTAAATACATTTTAAAATCCCCTCGGACACTAAATGGTGCAAAACAAACGTCAGACTTGTGTCACTGGGGAACTTTATTCTACCCTGTCAGTCAACTTATAGTGAATTATGTTATGATCTATATATGTACTTGCATGACTTTCTTATTTTCTGGGTTTCTACTGTTATTTAAGCCCCTGTAAATTAATTTGTAAATTCCTTTCTTCATAATATTTCAAAACGTTGAAATTGGATGACTCATGGGGGGGCTAGTTTCTTAATAAAAAAAAGAGAAAGGTACGCTTTCTTTACTCCCGCTGCGACAAATGTTGTTTTCGTGTACCTTGTCTGTATTAATATTAAATGAGTTGTAAAAAGAAACAAAGAAATAAAACATTCCACAAGTAGTTCTCAGTGACAGACAGAAACTCGCCTGTCCTCCTTTGACTTCATTTCCAACATTCCTCTTGTTTGAAAAATGTGTTTGTGAAACAATGCAGCAGTCTCGAGGCTATCTGCACTTTATAATTAAAGCAAACTCAAAATGAATGCCACGTTCAAATGGCCTCTCCTGCCGTCTGAAACAACCTCTGTTGGGAGACAAATGATGTTGTGAGCGAACAAACACAATCATTTGTAGAGTGAAAAATGCATTTTGTATTCCTCCAAGGTCTCGTATTTTCTTTTATATGGAAAACGGTGTGAGAAGTAATGTTATCAAATATCGTTAGCACTGTCACATAGCAACCAAATCAGACCCAAAAGCAGAAATGGAATTCATCAGTGAGAGAAACTCCACAGGGCACCTTTAACGAACAAAAGGACTCTAAATGTCCCCAACAACTGCAGCTGTTCTCTTTAAAAACACATTTCAATTTCTTTATAGTTGCAATCATTTGCTTTAACCCAACTAGAAAACTAGCTAGTGTATGCCTAATTGATCATGCTCATGTTAGAATCATGTGAATGTATCAGTAAGACACAGTTCTTGTAGTTCAATGCCCTTTACAACATGTTGATTATTTGCAAAGATGCATTTCCCTAAGCGTGGACACTTTCAGAATCCTGTTCAATCCTCTAAAACGGTTGCCATGTGTAACTGAAGGGTCCGTAGCAGAAGCCTTTGCCTGGCATTAGACATTTTAATAGCCCTATGGATTATGAAAATGGCTTGTCATTTAACTTGCTAGATATTAGGATATAAAAATGCAATGGTCATTCAAATGTTTGCTCTTTCCACATATAATAAGGGCAATCCAACCGTTTCTTTCAGTTGTTAGTACAAACTTCATCTGATGGGCAAATCTTTGGGAAGCCTCCCCCTGCCCAAATCTAAGAAATGTTAACTGAAAGTTCAGAATTTCTCTTTAACAACCCGAAGGAAAAACAGTGCCTTGGAGGGAGAAAGTGTCGGGCTCTCTACAACAAGTGCAGGCTAATCCCAGCTGCAGTCATCTAACCACAGCTTAGTGACTGGGCTGCTGTGCCTCAGTGGCAGCTTACACTGTGGTCTGACTCTAACATGACTACACATGCTCTAAGAACTGTTTGTGTAAGAGTCATTTACCTTCTCTGGTGGAGGAGCCCGGGTTGCTGTCTATATCATCCGCTTTCTCTTTGTCTCTGAAATGAGAGAAAAGAAAGAGTGTGAGTTAGAATATATATGGGAAAGAAATGATAGTTGAAAGACAACCAATCACACAACCTGGTGTAACATCTGTGCATCACACAGGTAGGGTATCACATTTCTAACCTCCCCCTTTCTCACATATACAAGCATTCAGCTAACAAATACAGCCACAGAACACACACTGAATTATTTAACAGTGAAATCTACACCATTGTCTGTGTGATATTTAAAATAAAGCTGATTAAGGCTCCGTCTGCTGCATGTTCACTGGAGTATTACATGTCCTGCGACAAGCTGTGGGTGCTGACAGTCATTAGCATGCTTGGTACTGTTACTTCCTGCAGGGTGAGAGCAGGGAATACATACAAAAGATGGCACCATTTCATTCTGTCACAAACCCTAAGAAAGACTTATCTGAAGTTCATTTCTACATCTTTAAAAAGAAATGTAGTAGGGCTGGACATTTCATCAAAATGTTGAAATCTCAATATATCGCTATATTTGGTACATGCAAAAGAAGAGTGAATATTTGAATTAGGGATTGAGGTGCGCAGAGATGTCCCGGCCTAAACATTGCTTTTCAACTGAATAACATATTTGAGCTGGGTACTGATCCTTAAAAATACCATTTAAATCATACCATGATCACTTTAACTATATCTTTGAATGATATTGAGCATAATGATGGAAAGATGATCAATATTTATAATGTCGTGACTCGTATCACAATTTTTATATCAGTCAAAATAATCGCAATTTGTTTGTTTTTTTCAAAATCGTTCAGCCCAAATATATAGTGAAGAATAAATTAAAACATTTTATCAACCCAAAACGAATCAATGATTTACAAATAAAGCTGCGAATGATTCATTTGCACCTGGAACAGTTAAGTGATATTAGTGCGGTTAGAGGTGGAACTATTTCTGGCATCAGAATCCAAGATGGTATCCAGCTGAACAAAAGAGGAAATCATTAGCAGGGCAGGCCATCATTATGCACTCCAGCCCGTCTATAAATACTCTCTGTGCTCCAGTGCATAGTCGTATAACCACCAATATCCAGTCATGGAGACCTGACTTCAAAGAAATAAGTAGCGGGAAGAAGGCTCAGATTTCCCAGTGAAGGACAGGTACAAAAAAAAAAAAGGTTGTCCATTTGAAATTGACTTAAGAAATGTTGGGTTTAACAGTTCGACATGAAGAATGGAGGAGCCAAGGGATCGAATTGCCAATCTTCCAATTAGTGGACTACAGCCACAGCCAGCCCCAAACAGAAGAGGCACATCACAGTCAAGCCTCTACCATTCTGAATGGACTCAATCATTGTTGAATGTTTTATAAAGTTATGTTTTTTTATCAAAATGAAAAGGCACAAGAAAAAGTAGTCAACACACGAGGGCACAGTGCAGCCTCTGAGTGTTCGTCTTCAAACAGGGCAAGTGTTTGGACACATTTTAGAGTTGCTACATCAGAAATGAGCTATGCAGGACAGGGCTTTCAATTGAAACCATTCACACATTCTAGCGTTAGCAAAGCAGAGTAGCATATCAAACAATCATATCTTTAGAAGGCTTCAAGGACATGGTGTCACACTTCGCCTAAAAGACAACACAAATAGACCAATAAGCATGCTCATACGCAGGCCTTGGCAAGCTTTTATACACACCTGAAGGAATAACAATGGTCCACTATATTCTGCACTTTATTTTAAGGTAACAGCGAGTGCACTCTCTTTTCTTTTCATTTATGTGGGAAAAAGTGAATCACATATGCTGAACTATATGTTATTCTTTATAAAACTTTATTTAGTAAAGGTCTCTTCACTGCAGAAGACATTTTTAAAGTTTCCTTTCTTCTTCTTTTGTCTCACTTTAATGTTACAGGCACACAGTGCTTCAATTTGCTGCCCTTATATGGGCTCATGGGGTGTTTCCTCGTGCTAAATGCTAATTGCCTGGCAGTCGCATCCATTTTAAGATCTAACAAATTCATCAACATAATCAGGTGGGTAAGAACAGTTTTGGCTGTCAGCGCACGTTTCAGGGTTTTCATTTATTCCTTCAATAGCTGTGTGCAATGACAATGAAAGAGAAAAATAAGAAACATTCATGCATGAGGCCAAATGATATGCAATGGGTGATTAGGCTTCCACAATGTATTCTCACATGGTCTGTAGAGCGCGCGCCACACACACACACACACACACACACACACACACACACACCACACACACACACAACACACACACAACACACACACACACACACACACACACACACACACACACACACACACACACACACACACACACACACACACACACACACACACACACACACACACACACACACACACACACACACACACACACACACACACACACACACACACACACACACACACACACACACACACACACACACACACACACACACCCCACACACACACACACACACACACACACACACACACACACACACACACACACACACACACACACACACACACACACACACACACACACACACACACACACACACACACACACACACACACACACACACACACACACACACACACACTTGCCAAAACACCATGTGGACAGCACAGACCGAGCACGGGGAGCAGACACTTCAGCATCATCGCTTTTATTATACAAGCAACTTCTCTCTTTCTGCGAGTCAACTTCTTTATCCATGCTTCCCTTTTCTCTCTTTCTTTTTCCCTTTCATTTCTCCACTTCCTCTTAAAGGTGGGGTATGTCATTTTGGAGAAACCAGCTCGAGTGCGCTAGAAAGTACACAACCTGAAAAAATCTGCCCCTTCCTTCAGACTTCCTTACAGAGCCCCTCCTCCAACACACACGAACGTGCACATGACCAATGAGGGCACGAGATAAGTTTGTGCACAGATTGAAGGCTGACAGGCAGGTAGGCCATCCAGTTACTTTAGCCGGGCCGGCTCAGATGATTGGTCGTGCTTTTTACAGCGCCACGGCTTCCACAGATGACGTTTTTTATGTATTTATTGTCAAAGCACTTAAGATATTCATGGCTATCGGGATGTTAAGAGCATTCCATGGAATATAACAAAAAGTGTTTCTGAAATAAATGACATACCCCACCTTTAAGTGACTCAAAGCTGGATACTTTTAATGTGTCCCTTTCCATGCCAGGATACAAGCAGGTGTCGCCAAGCAGTCAACTCATTTGCACAATGACACTGAATTAAATTATACCGGGAGTCCATTTACAAACTAGCCAGCAGATTTTGGTCCGATTATAAAAACAGCCATACCCAGACGGGGAGACTGTCATCCATCTAACCCTTCATATGGGCAGTTATTAGCGCCATGTACCCACACAGAGCCACACATGTAGCCAGGCAGTAAGCAGATGACTCAGTTTAATGGTCAGAAAGTCAGTAAATCTGTCAATCATGCCGGCAGGTGGTGGAGCCAGACAGAGAGGATGGAGATGCGTGCAGACTCAAAAAAAATAAACATGTTTTTCAGGAAACATCAATCGAGAGCCGGAATGGAATTTTCCAGTGACCCCACCGGGAATAACATGCATCATAATACAGCCCATCATGCCACATTCTGTGTTATTAAACAGTATGAATGTTGCAAGGCAAAGCATTTATATATTGGATCATTTAGTTAATTTAAATTTCTTTTGTCACAATGAGATCACTCTGTTTGGCTAACCAGACTTAAACCAAGTTATCTATTCACTTTTTTTTAAAAAATGGATGTATCTCAGGCAGTTTCTCAGGTCTTTCTTACATATCTAGTCTGTTCTCACCTACTCTCAGTCTGAATTGTACTTTGCCCTAAGGGAATCAAAAAACACTGGTGTCTTCATTACATGACACTTAATATAATTAGCTGTTGCTGTAATTGAGCTTGACTGTATTTTGATATGTTTCTGGATGAGGGACTGATTTGTGCAAATCTTCTGTCATACAGATCAGTCTATTCATCCATTGGGCAGTCAGGCTGTGATATTTAGCATATGTCAGCCATTAGCCCATAGCAGGGGTCGGCAACCCCTGGCACGCGTGCCAACGGTGGCACGCTAGGAATAAGTGGAATAAGTGTGCAAAATATTTAAATTTAGGATCCTGAACGAGACCGCCGCCAGAGCGCGTCTCCCCGTTACGTGCAGAAGGAAGCCATGCAACGCAGCCCCGCTCTCTTTAACTCCAGGCGATTTGCTGCTGCTTTCCACTGTGGTGTATAGTGCTGATCGTTTCACCACGGAGGAACGCACTGCTGCCGCGCCGGCACTTCACAAATTGCAGTAGCCATAATGAGCTGTTTGGGGGAAATGTTGAAGTGCTTTCTCATCTGCATGCCAAATTACCTCTTTCACAGCAATTAGCAGATATGCGCGACGTGTTATTTACGGTAAATTGATTTACGACTCCCGCCTAAAGATTCTTTTAATCAGTGACGAGCAGGCCCGGTAGACAATGGCAGGTGCGCTACCTAAGAAATCTAAAATAAATGTACGGACATTCCAGCCCTCGTGGACAGAAGAGTGGGGTTTTGTGTTTCAGAAGGACCGTGCTGTGTGTACTTTATGTCTGGAAAATGTTGTCTGCCGGACGTCAAGTGTCAAACGGCATTTTGAGACCAAACACAAGACAACTTTCAAGGATGAGGCAGACAAGGCTGAATCCATCAAACGTGCCCTGTCTGGTTATGGGAAACAGGCAAACACTCTCAAAGCCTTTGCCAACAATGATTCTACTGAAGTAAGCTATCGCATTTGCTCATTGCATCGCGAAACATGGAAAGCCATTCATTGACGGTGAATATATTAAGGAGGCTTTCCTCTGTAGCTCAGAGGTTTTGTTTAATTCCTTACCAAACAAAGAGACAATAAAATCAAGAATAAAAGCAATTCCAGTGTCAGCCAGATCTGTTGAACGACGCATCGAGGAACTGGCAGAAAACGTTTGCGCGCAGCAGACAGCTGGTTTGAAAGAAGCCACGGTATTCAGCGTTGCACTGGATGAGAGCGTGGACGTGAACGACATACCACGCTTGGCAGTCATGGTAAGATACTGTGACTAAGAGAAGAGCTCTGCTGCTTAAAATCAATGCCTGAAACAACAAAAGGTGAGGACATAGCCAAAGTTTTTATGGAGCATTTTGAGGAGCGAGGGATTGACATAAGCAAGATTTTTGCAGTGACAACAGATGGCGCTCCCGCCATGGTCGGGCGAAACAAGGGAGCGGTCACATTAATTGAGAAACAAGTCGGTCACCCCATCATGAGACTCCACTGCATAATACACCAAGAAAAGCTCCGTGCAAAGATGTCAAATTCCGATCTTAACGAGGTCATGGCCACAGTGGTGAAGATTGTTAACTTCATAGTTAAGCGATCTGCTCTGACACACCGACAGTTCCAATCCCTGCTGGAGGAAATGGACAGCTCATACAAAGATCTCCCTCTCCACTCGGCACTTAGGTGGCTAAGCTGTGGAAAAGTTTTGGAGCGGTTTGTTGACTGCTTTGATTCCATAAAGGCCTTCCTGGCTGAAAAAGGCCAAGACTTTCCAGAGCTCGAGGACGAGAAATGGGTCGTGAAACTTATGTTTCTCACAGATATTACTGGACACCTCAACGAGCTCAATTTGAAACTGCAAGGCGCAGGTCAAACTGTTTTGGACATGTTTGACACATGGAAGGCTTTTGTTGGAAAGCTGGCAGTTTTTTCAGATGACGTGGCCACCTCCACTTTCCGCTACTTCACCCACTTGAGGGACCTGTCTACGCAGCACAGCATCAGCACAGCTGAAATATGCAAATACATCAGCGAGCTGGAGTCAGAGTTTACAACACGATTCGGGGAATTTCAGAAGTATGGACCCATGTTCTCTTTCTTGATCAAACCCGACAGCTTTGATGGACATGAACTGGATGTATCTGTGAGACTGGCTGGATACACAGGACATGATAATGCAGCTGATTGAGCTGAAGAGTTCAACACTGTGGATGACAAAGTTTGCGGAGTTGCAGAAACAGCTGGAAACCACGGCAAGACATGATCACAGCACTTGCATCTTCACCTGTTGGATATCTTTACCGGAGAAGTTCAGCTGTGTCAGGAAAATTGCATTGGCTTTGCTGACAGTCTTTGGCTCAACATATCTCTGTGAGCAGATATTCTCACACATGAAGAGCGTGCTCAGCCCCTCCCGCAGTCGTTTGACAACTGACCACTCTGAAGCTGGTGTGCAACTTAAAGTGACAAAGTGCGATCCGCAGATAATGGAGCTCAGCAAAGGAAAGCAGGGCCAGGGATCACATTGACTGGCTTATGTGTAGCACAGACTCTGTTTATTTGGAGCACACATGACTCTGTTTATGTGGAGCACATGGCTTTGCCTAATGGAGCTCTTTGTCCCGGTCTCTTTTTTATTCTTCGATGTGGATATTTTCATAAGCATAGCAGCTTTGTTATATAGTGCTCATATTTCTGTTTGTTACATTTAATTCCCTTTTTTAACATTTGCTGCCCTTGCAAAACTTTGTATATGAGGGAGTCTCATTGAAAGCAGTATGCTGAAATGGCAAATGTGCATATCATTTGTTACCACAGGGCTTAAAACAAATGGCATACTAAAAACGATTGGTTAAGTTTATTGTATAGTGCTCATATATAATTTCAATGTTCTGATTATGGGAGAAAAATGTTTATTAAAAATGTTGCTATGTAGGTTGCCTATATGGATGGAATAAAATCCGATGGAGATAAAAAAAAAAAATGGAAGTGGTGTCACAATTCAAGTTAATGTTGATATGGCACACTCAGGGCCGCCCCTCGCCCTCGTGGAGGGAGCCTCATCTGATGCACAAATGCAGCGCACCTTTATGCCCTTATGCGGATATATGCGCAGAGAGTCCGGTGTGCGAGGAAAATGATTCCCTCCCTCCCCCCCAGCACTGGGCACGCTGATTAACAAGAACATTTCAAAATGGCACGTCATATCAAAAAGGTTGCCGACCCCTGGCCCATAGAATAAACTAATTGAACATTCCACGACGACCCTCGCGTTGACGCAATAAGCCGTCTCTGTAGTCAGCACTCTTTATTCTCAAGTCCCGCCCACATCACATCTGATTGCTTTAATATGACTACTAATATTCTACCAACACCGCCAAAGGGGCAAAGCAGCTGCTGGGCAGATTATAATGAAGTTAACATGAACATCCTTTACTCTGATGTTGCAAAAGTACCCCAGAAATTCAGCTGGTAATAATCCAAAATGAGTTTGAATATAACTGGTTGTAAGTTAAGTTAAAAGAAAAAACAGCAGGTTAGGAAGATGAAAATAAGGGAAATAGTTCCAGTTTACTATTAAAATGCAGAAAATAAGATTGACATTTCATTACCTTACATTGCATTTAGCTGACGCTTTTATCCAAAGCGACTTACAATAAGTACATTCGACCAGGAAGACACAACCTTGAAGAAAACAGAATCATATAAGTACATCAGGTATCATAGAGCCAAACATTTCAAGTGATACTCAACTGGCTTTAGATAAGCCAGTCCTTTGTTAGTATATAAGTGCTCTGTTAGCAGTTCTTTGTTAGTAATTCTATCGCTCGAAGTGGAGTCGAAAGAGATGAGTTTTCAGTCTGCGCCGGAAGATTTCATATTGTCGTACGCATTATAACAACTTAAAGCTTCAATTATCTATCATTTTTTCAAGGAACATATATAGCCTTGTCTTGACAATAAAATCGTAGATGTGGTGAATTGATAGCAAAGTTTTGTAGATTTACAGGGTCTGTTGTATAAACCAAGCGGCCCATAAACAACCGATTAATGCTTGAATTGTACGCTACACCTAAAGGAAGGGAGCCTCACTCTACAGACGGAGCTCACTCTGTCAAGGCGTGGGCGGGTGTAGGGACGGGTTGGAACTGGGCCTATGATGGCAGCTTCAGTGGAACTGTTTCTAACACACTTCCTCCACATACACTTAACCTGTCTGGTCAGTTTTAAGAAATTATAATCTTTTTTAAACACTGATTCACCAGACCCTGGCAACCAATGTCCAGTACAAACAAAGAGTAATGAAGGAAAAGGAAAACATTTTTATCACAATTTAGTTTGAGACAACGCTAACATTTGCAACAGGTGTCAATGAATTATTGACAGGTAAAGACATGGTCCTTTAATAGCACTAACACCTGACCCAACCCACACAACACATTAGTCTTCCGTCTACAGGCTGTTTCTAAAAGCTGTTTCCATGGTGATAGCAGCAGAGATGTCGGTTAAAACAGGGGAAGCACATTAATACCACACACACACACACACACACACACACACACACACACACACACACACACACACACACACACACACACACACACACACACACACACACACACACACACACACACACACACACACACACACACACACACACACACACACACACACACACACACACACACACACACACACACACACACACACACACCACACACACACACACACACACACACACACACACACACACACACACACACACACACACACACACACACACACACACACACACACACACACACACACACACACACACACACACACACACACACACACACACACACACACACACACACACACACACACACACACACACACACACAACACACACACACACACACACACACACAACACCACACACACACACAACACACACGAAAAGGGGAAGGTGTGTGATGAAAGCTGCTGCCACTTCTGGTTGACTGCATGGAGGATGCTAAACCTTCTGGGTAAAGACAGGTAGAGCAACAGACTGCAGAGGTGTGATAAAGAAGTAATCCTGAGGGAAATCTCAGGAAGAAAATATGAGTTGTCCATCCAAACAAAATCCAGAAGAACAAAGAGAGCATCAGTATTGTGACCATGTTGCTTAGGGAAATGCACTGTTGACTAAACAAAGAACAATGACGGAAGTGGAGCTAAACTGAACAGCGCTGGAAAAAGCCTTCACGCATGGATAATGTTTTCAAATCCCATCCACAATAAACAGGAAGCAACATCTTCCTTAGTGAATGAACATCAAAACAGTTGTAGATCTATAAAATTACTACCGAATGTAATCCTCCAATGTTCTGTAGTCAACGTTTACAGGATCAAAGACTCCATATCCCACAGTTCACTGGATTAAATGGACCATAATAGAGAACATTCCCGAGTCCCTCTTATCTGTCCCTCATATCAGCTGTGCTTTCACAGACTGTTTACTTGGCCAACATTAGCCTCAAACCACTGAGTACTTAATGAATCAGTAAGAACCCTTTATAATCTAGTGCAAATTTGTCCAACACAGTTTGAAGTGTCCTTACCGATAAAGCTTTAAATGCAGTATGTCAGCAAGACATATCTCTTAGGCTTTATTTATGTTGTTCCAATGAGTATTGTGTTATCTGCTCACCTTGAAATTGTTTCTCATAAATATATCCATGAAATGCTTCATTTTCACCCTGAAATGACTCACTTACAGTATGTAGATGCCTTTGTAGCTGTGATTTAAAGGAGTTACTGGTGAATGGGTCATAAATATAATGCTATGTCATAACCAGAAAGGTCTCGGAACCCATGGCAAAGTGCACCCGGAACAGGATATTGCATTGGCACAGTTATTACTACTACTGAAACACATAGAGGAAATGTGCCAAGAAAGATACAAACCTTGAAAATGTCCTCTGACATCAACAAATCGACATTGTACTCTTCAGAACAATCAGATTTCATTTTACTGCATGGCTTTTCAAGTTTAAGGTTTGGTTCCACATTGTTTCACTACAGTTATCAGTCAGTGTAAGAAATCAATTGAGTGAAGAAACATCATGTGTATTTTCCCTGCGCTAACGGAAGAGTGATGAGCACAGACACAAAGTCAGTCACAGAGCATTTGTCAAGGTCGACAGCAGAAACTCTTCTCAGAAAAACTGCTCTGACAAAAAAGGCAAGAGTCAAGGTTGTCACACCAGATTGGACGTAATGCTTCATGATCCCAAGAACAATAGTTCCTGAGTTTTACAGGGAGATGTAAACTGCTGATCTGCAAGTCTCTAGTTCGCAGTCAGAAACATTTCTTGCCCTGAGGGAGGAACAGGCTGTGACCTACTTTGGATCAAGATCCGTTGTTTTCTCAATACTGCATCCAAGTTTCAAAAATTAGGAATAGTTCAAATCTAGTCTGGTCTAGAACTATGATAGGCATCCTTTTGTGAACAGGGTGAGAGAAAAAGCATAACTCTTTGTGTTGTATAGTTTAGCGGGTACATCCCTGATTTGACTGTAACAGAGACTAAGGGCTATCAGGGGTGACATTTTGGAGCTCTTTACTGTCACCATTGCTTTAATTCTTCCTTGCATTTCAACTAATGACTCACTCATTAAAAAACAAACAGGTAACAGATTTGGTGCAATTTTTTAAAACCATGTTCAACTCCTACTGTAAGTGTGTACAAAATAGATTTAATTGAACGTTTTAAAAATCGGATTTGATCAAATATAAAGCCGGTCCAACACCTCACTCTTCCTAATCTATGTCAAATGTATGTACATCTGGCAAATAGGTTGTACCATTAAGTTGTAAAAAAAGAAAACACTGCTATTTGAATTCCAAATGATGCATTGTTGAATCTCTCATTTACTTAGGTCAATAATGATCCAGCATGACTGATTGTTTGTGTTACAAAAAATAAAAGTAAAACACATTATTAATGTAGGCACATCAAATAATTCCAAAGAATGGGTTATATTGTCACTGGGTCCTCCTACAATTAAATGTAATGCATTTACAGTACTCTATTGTGTTTGAGGGCATTTCAAATAATGTAAATAATTTGTAGTTTTGTGAACATCATTTGTTTAGTTTGTGAAAAATGACACTATGAGCATTCCGAGTTTAATCAGCTGCTCCATTACATACTCCCTAAACCACAGGGATAAACCCCTGGATAGCGTGACAGCTGTTGATGTTCAGACATCCAGGATTGAACCTGCAACTAAATTATTTACATGGACGAACATTATCTCCACCGCCGGAAAATTCCAGATATATTTCCAATATTGCTCCAGGTCACGCAAAGGGAGTTGGTGTGCACATTTGTGACCGAGTAAGCTGAAGTCCCAGGTGACACCAGGCAAGTGGATTAATGTGTGTTTCTGCACGAGTATGATGGCAAAAGTCTGCCCTCTACTGCAATGTAAAGCGCAAAGGATAGAGTCAGTTAGAGAGATGGGAGGGGGGGGAGGGAGCAACACATCTGGCTCTGGACGATCTGCCTCCTGCAAACACCCTCTAAGGGTTCAAACTGAGGTTAACCCTCAATGGAGGTTCAATGGGCTGGAAGTGTGCAACTGTCCCATGAGTAAGTGTGTTTGTGTGTGTGTGTGTATGTGTGTGTGTGTGTGGTGTGTGTGTGTGTGTGTGTGTGTGTGTGTGACAACTCTTTCTTCCATTCTGCATGGCAACAGTTGATGAATGAATGATGGATCATGCAGCCCAGTGAGCTCTGTCTGAGGATTTTAGGAGGGGGTGAGGGGGAAACAGAGACATCACTAACCATTAGGATTCATGAGGTTGACGGCGTAATGTAACAAGTGCCTACATTCACTTTGTATTCATTTTATGACATCAAACATGACGGTTTGCACTGCAATACCCTTTCAGGAATGTGACAAGAACTGATACTTTGGTACCAAGTTCATTTACTGTAGAAAGTCATATTTTCTTTACGTATCAGCACCGAGGGCTCAAGACTTACAGCCTTACGCCCAAACTCTAAAATTGAAAAATAATATTTAAAATTTCGATTGCACGCATTTGTTCCTAAAGCATTTAAGTCGGGCCACTTTAGATCATATAAATGTATACATTTACTACGACAAGTCAATGAGAATCATCCTATCTTTACCTGATAATGCAACATTAAAAAAAATGTAGGAGTAGCCTACAGATGGTTATGTTAGCCATTAGCTCTTAGCATCTAATAATGGAGGTGCTATTGACTTGGATTTAGGTGCATTCCAGCTCTATTAAGTAAAAATGTGAATTGGGCGAAGGTCAATTATAACGTGCCTATGGTGTGTTCAAATGTATCTTGTGAAATTTCGTTTTTAGCCAGAAACGTATACAAGTTTTTTGTTTATAAATTATATATATATATATATATATATATACACACACACCGGTATATATATTAGGGGTGTAACGGTATCCGTATTTGTCCCGTACCGCCACGGTTCGGACGTCATGGTTCGGACGTCACGGTTCGGCACATGCAGTCACACGACGAATACGCCTTTTTTTTTTCGAGTGGGAAAAAAGTCTGTCATTCAGGGCAGTATCCATTACACTATTTATAATCCAGGGGGCGGTATTGCGCCTAAAAGCTGTTTGCCAGCCGCCCTAAAACAACAAATGAAGAACAAGAAGAAACACAACAACAAAACGAACAAAATACAAGAAGAAGAAAAGTTAGTATGGCGATTTCAGATCACACACAGGAGCTAGAACCCACCTGCTTCTTTTAAAACAGCTGTGTGGGAACATTTCGGGTTCCCTGTGGGCTAAAATAACGATGGAGTGCGAGTGGTGGATCGGACGAGGACGGTGTGTCGGCGTTGTTCGATAGCGGTGCGGTATGCTAATGGTAACACACGCCAAACATGCTCAATCACATCAGAAGGCATCACCCAGATTGGCCAATCACCGGAGCCCGGCAATAGACAACAGCAGTTCAACAGCTGTTCCCCGCTGTTTTTAATAAACCAATAGACATGAGAGCCGAGAGACCAAAATAAATAACGGAAGCTTTTGGCATATGTTTTTCAATGACTTTGCGCTCTTGAAACACTTTCTTATTATTTATGTTGTAATATTTTCAAGTCCTTCTTTTTAGTTTTACAGCTTGATGAAACCTTTTTGTTTGACATCAGCCATTATAGATAATATGGCCATCTGAGTGTTTGTGACTGTTTGTGGTTTGTTTTTAACGGTGTAATACGGTGTTAATTATTCAAAATGTCAGAGTTCCTTATTTTTAAAAACTGAAACTTGCACTACTGTTCAAAAATAAATAACAACAAACCTGGAATTATGCATTTGGGACTTTTCTTTGCTTTTTCTTGTTGTATCGAACCCGTACCGAACCGTGATCCCCAAACCGAGGTACGAACCGAACCGTGACTTCTGTGAACCGTTACATCCCCCATATATATATATATATATATATATATATGGGGGAATATGACCCTATTAAATCTGCAATCAAACTTGATAAAGGATGTGAGTTGAGGTACATGGAGATTTTTTGTTTTGTTATTTACAGTGGTATTGAATTGGCATTGACAAACGTGACATTTGACTGGTGTTGGTACCTGGGCCCTTTCTTATTTCTCTAATTTCCCCTCCGCGACTCCTCGAATCCTCCGGATGAATTTCCCTCACATTTACTATATTGATTGTAAGATAGCACAACTAAACCGAGTGCAGACAGACTACTGAAGCCTCCTCTCCACATGAACTTCAACCTCTCTATGAAGGTCAGGTTTAATGCAGTATGCTGCTTTGTTGCTTCTGTACTCTGTGCTCTTTCATTCCAGTAAAACTCCTCAGAAACCATTAGAAACCAGTATTTGACCAATAAACAAAACAATTGACAACACTTTGAACTATGAAATATATTAAACTTTGGTGAGCTTCAGCGGGGTAATGCCATATAGGAGCTCCCTCACAAATACTCAGGGGTTAAATTGGGCTGGGGCTGTCTGGGGCTAAGCCCGGCACATAGGACGATGCTCTGACGTCATAACCCTCACACATTTGTCATATGTTTACAAAAAACGATATACCATTTAGTGCAGGGCTCAACGCTAACTTTTAAAAGTGGTTACCAGGCTGGCAACCAGGCATCAGCTTTTGGTTGCCAAAACTGAAAATACGGTTGCCAAAACTGAAAATACGGTTGCCATTTTTAGTCACCTTATATTTTAAATAATTAAGATACTATACAGTTATACATCAACTTAATAATGAACATGTGACACAAAAGAATATTCAAATGCTTTACAATAAGTAATTAACACAATTAATTGAAACCTAAGTGGTAGTAAACCTGTCCACCCTCAATTGCTGGTATACAAAATACCAGCAGTGCAGCTGTTGTCATGTTTTTCACAGATCCCTCACAAATGAATTGAGCAAGTCACTAGTTTCTTGGTCATCTGTTGTCTCCCTTTCAAATGTGGGTTTTCCTGACCTTGTGCTGACCCCCACCACAGATCCATTGGCCCTTCAGGATCGAAGTCTTGGATTGGCCAGACTAATACATTTCTAATGTTAAATAAATGAAAACCATTCACAGTTAAGAATTAGATATTAATGCTGTAAATTATTTATTAATATGTATACTATATTTAAAATGTGTCATCTTTTTATAGAAGTGATTATATTTGTATGCCAATATTTTCCTATGGTAAAGTTTCGTTTTGCACTTTTATTTTGGTAGTAATAAGATCAGGACTCTTATTTTGAAGGAACTTTTACCAGAAGTGAATGCACAACGGAGCAGAATGTACATATATATTTGGCTTCCCTACACTTTACACATTTCCTCTTTGCTTTCGTTCGGGTTTACCTTGCGCTTTATCAGTTGAATCACTTTGAACATTCGTTTGAGAAGTTGAGGTGTTGGCTGAACTTTTTAACGCACAGTCAAACAACTTAATTTGCTTCGCCATTTTTTGTAAAACAAACACACGGCGCACCGCGCACGCGAGTAAACGTGCATCGCTTTCTGGCTCCGTAATCACACCAATGCACGTGAAACTTAAGTATCAGGTTCCGACTGGTCACAACAATAATTAAATATCACTCTTAATACAACAAATAATTAACATTTATCTATTTTGGGGGGCACATTTTGCTGTTTGCTGTCCTTATTTATTTATGTTAAAAACTGCTTGCCACTGATGGCAACCAAAGGCCAAGAAGTGGTTGACATTTGTTCTGAATGGTTGCCAATGGCAACCGTTACTGTCGAGCCCTGTAGTGCTTCACATAATAAAATACACAACGGCTGTATCCTGATATATATGATATGCTTTAGGAGCTCTAGGTGCGTGTGGTACAGTGTGTAGGTGCGTGTGGTACAGTGTGTGTGTGCGTGTGGTACAGTGTGTGTATGTGTGTCGGTGCGTGTGGTACAGTGTGTGGGTGCGTGTGGTACAGTGTGTGGGTGCGTGTGGTACAGTGTGTGAGTGCGTGTGGTACAGTGTGTGGGTGCGTGTGGTACAGTGTGTGGGTGCGTGTGGTACAGTGTGTGGGTGCGTGTGGTACAGTGTGTGGGTGCGTGTGGTACAGTGTGTGGATGCGTGTGGTACAATGTGTGGGTGCGTGTGGTACAGTGTGTGGGTGCGTGTGGGTGCGTGTGGTACAGTGTGTGGTACGTGTGTGCTACAGTGTGTAGGTGCGTGTGGTACAGTGTGTAGGTGCATGTTGTACAGTGTGTGGGTGCGTGTGGTACTGTGTGTGGTACAGTGTGTAGGTGCATGTGGTACAGTGTGTAGGTGCGTGTTGTACAGTGTGTGGGTGCGTGTGGTACTGCGTGTGGTACAGTGTGTGGTACAGTGTGTGGGTGCGTGTTGTACAGTGTGTAGGTGCGTGTTGTACGGTGTGTGGGTGCGTGTGGTACAGTGTGTAGGTGCGTGTGGTACAGTGTGTAGGTGCGTGTGGTACAGTGTGTAGGTGCGTGTGGTACAGTGTGTAGGTGCGTGTGGTACAGTGTGTAGGTGCGTGTGGTACAGTGTGTGGGTGCGTGTGGTACAGTGTGTGCATAGATGCGGCGGACAGACAGGTCTCAGTTGGTTTGGTGTCCTATACTTACTTTTAATACTTGTAAATAACACTTTTGGCCCATAATCTCATTTCCTCATTGTAGCGACCAGAGAGGGGAGAGGGGGGGATATATCCAGTGTCTGATTACGTTATGAGTGTGCTCTCATACCCTAATATATATATATATATATATACACAATTTCAGATTCAAACAAGTATGACCGCACTCTCATAAGTTTGAATGTGAAATTGTATATACATATATATATAATATATATGTCCGCATCTGTAGCCTGTTATTGTGTCATTATACCGCACTGTGAATGAATTTGGTTTCACACCAAAAATATCTGCAGCGAGTCCCTAGTTCGCGCAAACCTTTTCACCCCCAGATAGTCCCTGCGAGAGAGGTGGTACTTTCCTGGGGAGGAAATGGTTCGGGTGTGACGGCCACACTAACAATTTCTGATTGGCTGGGCGAATTACAAACCACGCCTCGTAAAACTCCGAAAAGTTTTGTGAAGCCGCCATTTTATTTGCTCGCATTAGCATTAGCCCAGCGCACCAACGGAGAGAGACTAATTTATGGCAACACAAAAGAAAACATGGGAGCGGTGGAGACGAGTGATGAGGAGGTGTCGGTGCTTCTGGCGATTTACTCGGAAGACGCTACCCAGCAGCTTCTACTGAAGACAGTCCCCAACTCTGGGGGACTCCGGGACTTCGGGTGGCAGTATACGCCGTGAAGTTGTTTGCGGCCTGCCAGTAAACCCAAAGCAGAAGAAGAAGAAGTAACGTCAGCAGCTTCATTTGCGTAATTCTCCCTCAGGGACTTATTCCGGTGAGAACGCAATCTACTAGGACAGTTCCAGGGACTAAAGAGTTCGGGGGGACTAAGTACCGGGGACTAAGTACTGGGGACTAAGTACCGCAAAGTACTTGATGTGAAAGCGGCTATAGTACACATTAAAGTTCCTCTAACTACATAGTTCTATAATGTCTGCTGCGGTTAAGTCTAGATGAAAGTTCAGTTGTTGTATCCCCACTAATTAAAATAATCCTGATATATTATTCAAATCACCATCTAGCAACATAGGTGCCATTATAAACTATAGGAGCATTCACACTGCGGTACTTTTCCCACAAAGGTTCATGCGAACTTAGTTCATGAGAACTCTTTTATCGCGGTCACACCAAAAAGAGCCGGTACTAAAAGTAGTTCATGTGAACCTTTTTACCCCCTCGTAAGTCCCTGCTAGAGAGCAGGGACTTTCGAGGGGCTCTTTTGTGAGAAAAGAGCTATATTTCTGATTGGCTGGGCGGATTGCAAACCACGCCCCGTAAAACTTCCAAAAAGTTTTGTGAAGCCGCCATTTTATTATCCTCGCATTAGCATTATTAGCATTAGCATTAGCCCAGCGCAGAAACGCAGAGAGACTAACTTATGGCAACACAAAATAAAACATGGGAGCGGTGGAGATGAGGAGGTGTCGGCGTTCTGGCGATTTACTCGGAAGGCTTCAGTAGAAGCTGCTGGGAGTCCCAGCAGCTTCTACTGAAGTCCTCTTACAACTCCGGGGACTTCCGGCCGGGGACTTTGGGCGGCAGTATCCGCCGTGAAGTTGTTTGTAGCCTGCCAGTAAACCCAAAGCAGAAGAAGAAGAAGTGACGTCAGTGGCTTCATTTGCCTAATACACCCCCAGGGATTTTTTCCGGTGTGAACGCGATCTGTACTTAGTACTTAGAACTAAAGAGTTCGCATGAACTAAGTTCGCATGAACCTTTGTGGGAAAAGTACTGCGGTGTGAATGCGCCTTTTATGGTCACTCACAGCCTACCTGTGGGGTAAGAAACAACAAATAATTATCTCCATGTCCTTGACACAAGAGTAGAAAAAAACAATAATAACACGTAACAGGAAATGCTCTACGTAGACGACTCCAAGCCGGCTAAACCTGACTTGCTACGTAAAGAATCTGGTTTCAGTTTGCTTCCTTTCCCTCAGGTAACTATTATTAAATAGTCAGCTTACAACACTGACAAACAATCCCCATAAAAGGTCAAATGTAATGAGGCGAGCCAATTCTCTCGCCTGTATCTTGGTGCACACACCATGCTTTCAAAACATTGAACCTGGAACATGATGAAAGTCTTCTAAGTTTCAAACGTGATTAAATGTTCCCAGCTAAATCAAAGCCTAATTTGTTGTTTGTGTTGAGGGAAAAAAAAACTGCCGATAAAATATAAATCCATTTAGAAAAAGCCTTGTTGAGTGGGTCAACTGCAGTAAATCCCAGATGAAGATAAATGAACACCGACTAGATGCTTCTACATCTTTGCCATGCCTCAGTGTTGATCCACCAGTGATATTGGCAAGGTGTCAGATATGGAGATCTTGTCATATCTAGGGAAAAATCGCAGTTATGCTCACAGTAAGGCTCATTTTAAGGTTTAAGTGTGTATATTGTGCCTCATACTGCCTGTCCTCTTTTCATCCTCTGGCTGAGACCAGTACACAGAGCTGGCCGGCTCTGTTGTGATTGGTCAACCGCCTTAAGATGTCCCGCCCCTTAGCTTATCACGTACAGAAAAAGTGTTGTCGCGCAAGCCAGCTAGAAGCGCGAGTGTTATATATAGTGATATCACTATGTTGCTAAAGTAAACAAAATAGTTCAATGGAGGCGTTTCAGGCAGGGGGGGAAGTGTGTGGGAGAGAAACTCCCTCAGGAGGGAACACTGGGATTTAGCCTTTGCAGACCATTTACATGCACAAACACCTTAATAACACACTATAGGAAAGTGAAAACCAACAAAAGCATAACAAAGCCCCTTTGATGCAATCTTTTAGCCTGGATTTGAGTAGAATGCCAAATCTAAATCATAATCTTAGAAAAAGGAGAACGTTTCAGTGAAGTCACAGATTGATAACAACTTGCAATCCGCAACTGACTTTAATAGACCAAGACATCTGTCAATCAAGCAAACATGCCTTCGAACTTTCTGGGTATTTATTCCCATTAAAAATGTAATTATAATTTAATAGCCAAAATAATCTAATTAGAGGCCACTCATTTCCTCAATTTGATTATGTTTCCCAAAGTCCCGATTTGATGAGGAAAAGATCAGTTACGTAGATTTTTTTTCTTTTTACTTTGTTTCTTGACTGGAGGTCCAATTCAGATAATAACTGAGGTCTGGGCATGTCATTACTCAACCTTCAACACAACAGTTTCTTCACCAGTGGACATATCTAAACCATTTCTGTCAATTTGTGCTAATTGTAGTTAGTAACACAAGTGAAACAGTTCTTGGTAAAAAGGCTGGTATGTGTGATAACAGACATAATAACTACTGGGTTAAGCCAACCCTTTTCCTCACGGAGAGACTTTGTGTAGACCGAAGGAAACCAAAATCAACACCAATGACCCAGAATAACTTGTGTTTGGGAATCTCTAGGAAAATGACTGGCAAGCACAAACCAATTGTTTAACCAGTGTGTCTCTCACCATCAGTGTTATTGCATAACTTTGTCTAATTGGGGAGGATTTACATCCTGAAATACCGTAGTAAAGTACCAAATCCTTTACATAAATCAGCCCAAGCCTCCAGTGAAAATATACTTATGCTCTTGACCTTTGGTCTGGTATAACCTGTTCAAACTTGCAACCTCGGTGCCTGCTGAAGGTTGTTACTGAAATTCTATATTTTCTTTTATCCTAACAAAAATCAGGAAAGTAGTACCAACTAACCATTATGTCACAATATTAAAGGATCAGCAAAACTGTGATTAAAACTGATAACATTAACGATTGCAGAACAACTTAAGATAGATGGCATAAACACAGAAAGGATTATGGGATCCATTATCTTGTGGTAACCTTAACTAAGGATGTGAGATGCATCTACAGTGGGGCAAAAACGTATTTAGTCAGCCACCAATTGTGCAAGTTCTCCCACTTAAAAAGATGAGAGGCCTATAATTTTCATCCTCGGTACACTTCAACTATGAGAGACAGAATGGGGGGAAAGAATCCAGGAAATGAATTCATTGGTAAATTCCTCGGTAAAATAAGTATTTGGTCACCTACAAACAAACAAGATTTCTGGCTCTCACAGACCTGTAACTTCTTCTTTAAGAGCCTCCTCTGTCCTCCACTTGTTAACTGTATTAATGGCACCTGTTTGAACTCGTTATCAGTATAAAAGACACCTGTCCACAACCTCAAACAGTCATGCTCCACTATGGCCAAGACCAAAGAGCTGTCAAAGGACACCAGAAACTAAATTGTAGACCTGCACCAGGCTGGGAAGACTGAATCTGCAATAGGTAAGCAGCTTGGTGTGAAGAAATCAACTGTGGGAGCAATTATTAGATGTGATTTTCTGGATTTTTTTCTGGATGTGATTTTCTGGATTTTTTTTTCTCATTTTGTCTCTCATAGTTGAGGTATACATAGGATGAAAATTACAGACCTCTCATCTTTTTAAGTGGGAGAACTTGCACAATTGGTGGCTGACTAAATACTTTTTTGCCCCACTGTACATGGCACTATGGAGAGCTGATCAGCAAGTGGCATATGGTCAATCTCTGCTCAAGTTAAGCCCATTAACTAGAAAAAAAAACATTTAAAATGCACCAGCCACATTTTAAAAACAAATCAAGATCGGCCTTGGCCTTGTGCATCCATATTTAAACTCCTTGCTGTTTTGACTGGCCAGGAAAACAGCCCTTCAAAATTGGGTTAGGGGAGCTGCGTCTCCCTCAGGCTTCCTTCGCTGGAGCAAATGTGACAGCAGGGCGTGTTGGGCTGAGCTCAGCTCCAGGGGAGGTTGGCTGAGTTTTGCCCTAATATGGACACAGGCTGGGGGTGGGGGTGTGCGGGGTGCTGCTGGAAGGCAGAGGAGAGGAGGGTGGGCTAGGTGGAGTAGGGGAAACCTGCCCAGCACCACCACAATGGCAGCCTTGCTTCTCCCTGCTGTATCATTGACACTTTTTATCCTGCCTCCTACAGTACTGGCAGCAGAGGATTCCTCTGTTTTGGTCTGCTAACCTTGCTCCAAACACTTGAGCAGTTAGGACTCGTACATCAGGCTCAGCTCATTTTTAAGTACTCTTGTTGCTCTCCCTCAGAAAGCAAGTATATCACACAGCCATAGACTCACACACACTTACAGAGTCCAGTGCTCAGCTCTGTGCAGTCAGCTGGGCCTGCTGTCTCAATGTACACTTGCCCATCACAGACTCACTACTATCCCTTCACCACATCTGGCCTCTGGTGTAGAGAAAAAAGGGAATCTCATTATGACAACAGAGACAAAAAAGTCACAGTGGTCATTTTCTCTGTTTGCAGAGCTCAGTGAACGTAGTAAACAACTCTTCTGTCAATGCTGAGAAAGTGGGGAAAATGGGACTGCCAAGGAACATGAAGAGAACAATACAAGAAGGAAAAGAAATCAAGGCAAAGTAGGAAAGTTAAGGAGGGCGTTTGGTATTCGGAGAGGAGGAGAAGGCAGAGCTGGCTACCAGCAGCCATTGCTGCGTAGAGTGGGTCTCCAGGCGTAGAAATTCCTCCTACGTCTCTGCTCAATGCCACTTCTGTTCTGCCAAGCCCTGTATGTCAGCAGCACTGCAGATACAAAGGGAACCATGTCTGTGTGTGACTGAGACTTGTGTGAAGCTAGTGTGTGTGAATGCATCAAGCAACCTCCACCACTGCAGGCTCCTTCTCTGCTGGGTGGAGGCACAGAAGATGCCTTGACCCTGATGGCAGGACAATCCTAATTATTATGCTGCATTTTATTTGTAATCATCAAGCAATTTGTATTTAGTATTTACACGACACTGAAAGCAGCAAAACGTTATCATTAATACTGATTTGTCATTTTTGAATGATCTATTTATCTTACAAAACTAGGGCTGCAGAATTGGAAAAAAACTGATATTGCAAGTGCAGGATATTGGAGGGGTTGGTCATGAGAACATGAGTACATTTGAAAACTATATTAAATTATTATGTGTGTTTTATAAGAGGATCTGTAGCATCAAATATGTTTTGTTATGTCTATATACATTTTGTAGCACAGAATATGTCTGCAGCTCCACAGTACTTAAAGTGGTATTTTAACACATTATTATATAGCCTTAGATAACATTTCACAAATATTGTGTTTCCTGCTATTTGAATATTGCACTTATACATATTGTGATTTCGATGAGATGCTAAGAAACTTTACCGCACAATAAAATACCTAAAAAATGAACCCTAAATTACAGCAGCTTCATGTTGACATTTTTGATTTTGTCCAGCCTTAAAGTGAACCACTTTGTTAATCCTTCAACACTGAGATAGCATATACAAGAGGCTAAGATTGTTCAGAGCTCAAAGAAATGGTATCTGGATTTGTCATACCCACACAGGGAGTGGGGCACACGGGTGTTCCCCTTTGAAAACAAACCTATTTATGGCTTTCCTTGAACATTGGCTCTACAGCAGGGGTCTCAAACTCAAGGCCCGGGGGCCAAATCCGGCCCGCGACTTTTTCTGTGGCCCCGCAAGAGCTTGCAAAGAATATAATACGTTTATTATACGGTTACATGCCACTTTACAGAAGCAGGTTTCCCATAAACTACATGTCCCACAATGCATCTCGTTGTGTGACATGCACACTGAAGAGACTTGCAATTATTTGCCCTGGACTTCTGCTTTCAGACGTAGTTAATTACCAAGTTATTATCCTATCCGATAATAATCCAATTCAGAGGCAATCATGTAATATAATACATTATTTTATATATATATATATATATATATATATATATATATATATATATATATATTATATATTTATATAGTTACAACCGGCCCTTTGAGTGCAACCTTTATGCGAATGTGGCCCGCGATGAAATTGAGTTTGATACCCCTGCTCTACAGTGAAGGATCAGTGCTAATCACTTCCGATTGGTCCAGCAGACGACTCCTGACCTTTGGCTTCAGTCATCAGACGAATCTGTTTATCTTGACACGGGCCAAGATCAAGAATAGTCATGCACCATATCTAGGCCACATCTTTTCCTTACTCTCCTTTCACTTGGCTACCTTTGCTCTGAGTCTGCATAAGTGCAAGTCTAGCTCAACACACACTCAGTTGCAAAGAAAGGAGTGTGTACAGAGCACAAGCAGAACACAATGTCAGAAAATAGGAACTTAGACTACTGAAGGTGATAACAGTGCTATGTTAACCTTTGCGGAATTGAGACGTGACTTGCTGGTGTTCTTATTAAAATCTGCACACTGAATTGATCATGCAGAATTGTGTGTTCTAGTCTTGAGCAACAGAGGGGTACACACACACACACACTTTTTGACAGTCAATGCCCTTTCCTGGCCGAACTGCTGTCATTTTGTTCAGTGCGCTGATACAGCCGTCTCACTGAAGCGTGACGGCTGTCCTGTTAAACTTCCTAATATTCCTGCTCTCACACACTGTTAGCTTGTCGTGAACAATAAACAGCTGTACATCTCTAGATTCCCGCACCTGCTGAGACCAGTGGAAGTTGTGCTGAATTGCAAAAAGCCACTCAAGAAGCAGAGATCCTTCTGCCAGCTGTAGAGATGCAGGAAAACAGGTGGTGGTGCAGCACACAGTCAGCTCTCTGACCTCTACCGAGGTTAAATATGATGTGTTATACATTGAACTAGCGGTGTGCCCTGTGATGCATATAGGGTGGTGCAGGAATGAGTCCCAAAGCCCTGAAATGAGTTAGCATTTTTAGAACTTCCGGTTCGCTCGTCTTGAAAACATTTTTTTTTTTAAATTAGGCTTTTGGTGAGATGCCTGAAATAAGATCTGTGGTAAACACAAGCTTAAGAGATTGTTTACGTTCTCTTCTACAACATACAATAAGTCAGTCAAAACTCTACTGGTGAATGTCTGGAGTTTACAAGAGTCATAAAAACGGTAGTGACTGAGTGAGACTACTAAACGTTATCACACAGAACATTAGCCACCTTTAGCTTAGCAGCAATAATGTGACAACAGGCGACCGTGATGTAGTTTGTTGTCAGCCTAATGTTACATTTGTACTTCTTGCATTGAATTTATACTTCAACAATTAGGAAAGTGTTGTTAATATGTTGAGGTTATCCTGCTTAACAAAACGTATACATGTAAATATCTTGTTTTCTACAATATTACAAAACCCAATTGAAAAATCCCATTGCTTCGAGTTGAAGAAGCCTTTGCGATGCTCACTCCCATGTCTGTCCACTGCATCACTCTTTGGTTGCATGTTGTATCAAAATCCATTTAACATTCCAACTGAATAATATGCTTTCAAACTCACAGATCTGGCTGAAGCATCAAGCCAGAAAAAGAGAAGTGTCATGCAGGTAATTCCACTTCATAAAAACCAAACCATAACCATAAGTGTGATTCACAGAGCAGAAGTCAACCCTGATAATAGACATGCGATCATCATTGCTGAATTATAGTTCCTGTGCTGCATACATGTGATCAGTCAGTAGCATGACAAATACGTCAAAGAATGAGACTAATTCAGAGTTTCATAACTTTCAGCCAAGCTTTGTACCGTAACATATTTACGAAAGGGTTCCAATTTTCCATTGGCCTAGAATAGCAAGATGCTTTGGGCATTGGTGCATAAATAAACTGCCAAAGCAAGGAAGCCAGTCGTTGAAAGTAGTTTGTACAAAATCGATACGACAGATGGTGCTCACTTTAAATGACCCCGTCACACCACCACTCAAGTTTCAATAACAACAGGTTACTTATCTATCATGAGGCAGCATGAAACCCTACAAGGACAAATAAGGACAAATGAAAGTAATATTAAAAAAAGAGGAACACTGGAACATTAAAACAAACCACTAACAGCAATACTGGATCACTTGGGGGGGGGGGGGGGGGGGGGGGGGGGTAATAAATGTACCAGCACTGACGATTAACAGCACGGCCTCTGCACAATAGTAGCCAGCGAGAGCAAACTGCACAGTAACAGACTTACAGAGAGCTGTTGTCCCACTGACAGGATGTGAGCATAACAAGTGAAACGTGAGCGGGAAGTGTGTGGGGTCATAAAGCAGCGCAGTTCCACACACACTTGTTCTCACAGCCAGACAGCTAAAGAGACAGGCACACGTTAGTTTGACGTAAAACAGGAACTTGGAGAAGACAGCCATTTGTATTTCACTGCGACACAGCCACGGTTGACACACAAATAAGTAATTTCCTGAAAGTCATAAAAACACAAGGCGATCGAGGAGAGCCAAGAATGAAAATCATACACATATTGTAGACGTCTGAAATGAGGAGGTTATTTAAATCCTGTGTGAACATTGACCGCTTGTGGGTTAAGAGTTCAAACGCTTTTAGGGGATAAGCTGCCCTAACAGATGTGATGTATTAATCCTGCTTTGCCAAATAGTGGGACTGAAAAGTATCCTTGTGTAAGTGGGTGGATGATTGCAGCTGAAATGATAGCCCTGAGTTATCGGCCTTTCAGTCATCATTAAATCTCTTCTGAAGCTGCATTCACACCAACATGTTGTATGCACATGGAGAAGAAATAGACACAAGCAGAGAAGGGATGCTGTAAAGATTAGATTCTCTGTAGCGAGGGGTTTTGTTGGTTAATGCAAACAAAGCTATTGCGTGTGAGCACTCCAATAAAGAAGGAATGCCATATTATTATTTTTACATTTGCTGTCCACTAATCTCTATTTTCTGTTGAAACCAAATGTTGAGCAGTAGAATTAAAACAACACGGCGTAGGAATGAAGCTAGTGTGTGTAATGTGTCACTAATGGGGCAAACCAGCACCCAGGCTACATTGGGACATATTTTTGTAAGCTGACCCGGAAGTTAATATTGCAATGGGATTTTTCCGTTGGATATTAGACTATTGCAAGACAAGATCTATTGCATGTTTAAGATACTAACACAATTTGTTCAGCAGGATAATATCCACATGTTCACACCACTTGTGAACACCACTTCATCTATTCATAATAGATGAAGCAAAAATGCAACTTTCAAAAGTAAAAGGCGACGCTAATTAACGCTAGCCGAGTTCAGCAGCCATACGAAGCCGCGAGCTGAGGGAGAGAGGCCGAGCGCACTTGCCATGTTTGTGGATTAAAATGTTGTCATAAAGCAATATCTTTTGAAAACTTAAAAAGGAGGATATACTTTTTTATTTTAATATTTGTAACTTTCTGTTCCATCTATGTTACTGTACACAGTTAATTTCTCTCTTTCACTTGTATTACTGTCCCATTCACAGGGACACACAAGCTGAGCATCTGAGGCTCTGGAGCCAGTGAGAAGTCTGTTGTGTTTTCTGTTCCAGCCCAGATGGCAGCGTTGGCAGCGTGGGCTGAGTCAGCGGTGGCTGCTGCTCCACAGTAAACTGGATGATTAGTCATTGACAACAGGAGGAGAGCCGAGTGCTGATAGCCAGGAGCTGAAGGACTTGTAGCCAGTCTGAATGAAATACTGATTCAAAGAAATGTAATGAGTGTTCAAGGATGTGCACCACATTGCCATTAACTAACAAATTAAACAAACTCAAGATGATTAAGGCCTCACATATTTTATTGAAGATATTTCTGTTTTCTTGGACAAACGTTGTCCAGGTCAGTTGCCATATTTGCTTGGGATTAAAAAAATAACGGTTGTTACATTATTTTTTGTGTCAATTAATGCAACAGTGACATGCTTATTCTTCAGTTAAATAAACACAGGAGGAGTTTCTCTGATCTTGGCCAAAATTGAACACACATGAACATTACATCACATGTCACTTGTTAGACGCTTTTATCCAAAGCGACTTACTTACTCAATACTGTGGGCAATCCCCACAGGAGCAATTTGGGGTGAAGTGTCTTGCCCAGGGACACAACGACATGCTGACTGCAGTGGGGTTTGAACCTGTGACCCCCTGATCCGAACACCAACACACAACCCACTGCACCACACGCCTCCGAACATGTGTGATCGGATGCACCAGAGACAGACTTGCAGCGCTGCAGGCTAACCTCAGTTGGCATCTAAAGTGATTTAAGGATTCACACTGCTTGTTCAGCTAAATCCTCTTCACAGATATCGCACTTGGCACAGAGCACAATGCTGGAAGGAAATCCTTTGAGATTTCTCATTTATTGTCACAAAGCAACTTGTGATTCATAGTTAGACTAACAAACAGAAACCTGCTGTTGCTGCTGCAGGCATTTGGAGTTTTGGAGCAGCTTAACTGCAAATATCACATTACCTTTCTCCAGCCTGGTGAGGCTTTAACGCAACACATTGAAGTAGCTGGGTGTCTCTTTGCAATAGGACTTTAATGGCTGCAGTCATCATATTTCACACATCAGAAGGGTAGCTTGCAAACCATGTTTCAAATGGATAGTGTTTCTTTGATCATAACAATACATACAACCCAAAAGGTGATGTGTTACTATGTAGTTATGCTTGAGGTTTCACATCAATTCAGCCCAGTTTTGGGCTGCGATTGTAGACGTATAAAGTTTGCTGCCTCGTGTAGAAAAAAAGAATGCTAAACATCAGCAAACGTGTCTAAGGTTATATATGCAGTCTCTTCTTATCACATTTTCTTCAGAGGTTGTGGCAGAGCTTTTTGTGGCAGCCTAGCTGTGCTAAACAAGTACAAAAGAAACACTGCGATGCAACACAAAAGGCCCTGTGACTGCCTCAGGCAACCTGTAATGCAACAGCAGGTTAAAAACCACAATGTGAAAAAGGGCAGTGTTTGAGAGGGTGTGAGTTGCCATATCCTGTTTTTCTGTCACTGAACTGTGAGAGAACAAAACTACGAGACTTTAAACTGCAATCTAACAGCTACTGCTCTGACAGAGTAATACTCAATCAGTGTTTCAGCCACACACACATGCTGCATTCAGACTCTGCCAAGACACATTCGTAAAGTCTGACATGTCTATTGCTCTTTCTGTGTTCTCTCATTTGCTGCACCACATCTCTTCAGCACTCCATCTGAAACCTTAACATGGTTCACAAGAGCTACACAACACACATCAATAACTGATTGCCCAGTTTACATTAGCTGCACACTTAAGATAATCAGGAGAGAATCATTGCCAAAAACCTGTCTGCTTGAACATCGCTGAGATTTTCAAAAGCAATGCATCAACTTGTCCTTACGACAATATTATTCAGTTTGAAACATCTATAGACATGCTCCAGGTGTTATAAAAAAGGGTCTAGCTCTATCTCAACAGTCTATCATCACTGTGGTGTGTCTTATGCATGTGTGACATATAAAAGCAGAAGTATTGATATAAAGTCAAACAGAACAAGATCTGGTTAATACGTGGTGGAAAGTGCCACATCACATCTTGCCATGTACAGTAATGACATGGCATCTTCCTTTTGGGGCTACATGAAGTCCTACATGCGCTAACTTGTCTGAATGGTGCTAAAAGTGAATACTGAGGCGCACAGCTAAACTATGTCATGCAAAGAACATGCAAAGCATTTCAACGTCTTCCATGAGAGATCACGTTAATCCACAACAGCCATTGTCCAGCATGTTTAAGACACAGCATTCTCACACACACACACACACACACGTGCAGCTGTTGCTGTATGTTCAACAAAAGAGCGCCATTTCAGTGCATTGCAAAGCACTATAAAGAGCATTCCTCTCAGAAGCACTACATTAAGGGGATTTCTAACTGGGTTATCAATATGTCATTTTGGGTCCGTACACTTTCTACATTGAAACATTTACATGTTTCCACAATTCTGTGTGTTTGTGTTTCAGAGAGCAAACCAATGGGGACTTCATTTTTAGAAAATCCGTAGTCATCATGAATAATTCCTCAAACAATCAATATCAACTATGTTATACAGCACACTAACACACACTGTATCTTACTGCGTACTACCACCTACACCTCAACACTGCAATGACTCATAATACTCAACTGAATGGACAATTATGTATTGCTGTTATTGGTTGAAATGCAGTATGTACTGCAGTAACATTAAATGGTGCAAAGAATACTTGTTTATTGTCAGATCATGTCAAGAGAAGAGAAGGGAAGCGAAAAGAAAGAAACAGGTGCTGCGGTCGAGGATTTACAACTGAAGTCTGAGAACAACACATATTTAAAGAAACTAGGATAATACAACTTTTCTACCGGTTACACAAGTAGAGAAAGTCACACATAACACACAACACCATATTTTGTTCCAACCACCTGCCAGTATGGGTCATTCCAGAATTGGAGGATATGATCTGTCTCAGCTATGACATTTCAAATGATCCCTGCCCAAAACGCTAAAACATGCACTCATGATAAATATACTTTGAAATACAGTTGCAGAAAAAGTGGCTTCAAAATATTGTTTAAAATATCAAATAGCTCTCAAGTACCCCGTAAAATGACATTTCTCTCTTAAAATGCAATGTCTATACATAATTTTGTATAATCTACATGTGTCACCTGTTTTACTGTATTTTCCAAAATAAATGAATTGCCTTTATTGTTATTGGCACCAGGGAGCATAAGCATGTTAAGGTTGCTGGCCAAAAATATTTTTGTGATGGTGTCTTACATGTTTTCCTCAAATACATAACAGAAAACTAGAAGTTAAGAAGTTTTGATGTATAAAAGTCGTCCAATTCTGTAAGGACCCATATATACAGCAGTACATTAATGTCACATCGTGCTGTATTCTTCACAGTAGTTTACCGCAGTGATGTGGATGGTAAGAGTTATCAAAGTGTTATAACTTGAAGCAAACCATGCTCCAAAAGCATTTCAATTCTCTCAGTCACATATTTATCAAAGCATTTACGTGTCGAAATGAAGCAACAACTAAAATATTGGTATATAGTCATACTGACAATGGGTTCTGAAGACTCAAATTAAATGTGGCTTGTATTCGGCTGCTACTTGCAAGCTAAGTTTGCTGGCTAGCCAATGCGACTGTTAGCTGGCACTGCTGACAAGCAAACCCTGCAGAAACGTATTCCCCCAATGAACTGGTCAGCGATACTAAATAGAGCCAAAGCGGTGATGAATACGTTTCTTGTTAAACGGCAGCAAATAACTACTTTCAGCGCTAAAAAGCGGCTAATGTTAGCTAGCACGTTAGCGCTTCCTCCCCGGCATCTCTTCCCATGTGAACTCGTTTGACAGTCACTGATTTGACGGTGATACACACTTTGGCACAACACCAGGCAAAGGAAATGCAACTCAGCGCCCACTAAACACGAGTAAAAGTTAGTTTAACACAACAACTCACCTGTATGTTTATTGGGGAGTACTTTTTAGGATGTAATGTTGGTCTCAGCCGTACTTTCACCGACCTTGGCAGCTCCGTGTGTCCCCAGCAGTGACAGACAACAACACTCTCAGCGCATACCCCTCCCTCTGCCACCAGGAAAACCAAGAAAAAAAATTGTCATGCTCCGCCCATTCTCTTTCGTAATTGGTCAATATTAAGGACAGTGCCAAATGGGCCAATTACATCTGCTGTTGTTGTTTTTTATTGGTGCAACAGTAATGCAGCAAATGATAACCTATATGCACTGCTCTGATTTTAAATGCCATGTTCTTAATGTCTTTCATTTGTTGTAAAGCACTTTGAATTGCCTTGTGTTGAAAAGTGCTCTATAAATAAACTTGCCTTGCCTTGCCTTGCCTTGCTTTAAAGTGAAACATATTTTTTATGAAAACACAAAACGTTTATGAGGCTTTATCGATTGTTATATTCTATAGTTTTCATTTCCAATCTATCCTTTCTATTAATTCAGTCTTCTATGTATGCACCACTAAAGCATATTCCTTGTATTTGTAAACTTTCTTGGCAATAAACCTGTTTATGATTCATTGTGATTCTTTAAGTCTATAAAACTATTATATTTTTGACAACCTTTTGGGCTGTTTAAGAATATGCAAAGTGTATGCTACTTTCTTTATGGTTTATGGATTCCTGCTACTAGTAACACTACTATTTTATCACTTTTAGTGTTCCAAGTGTAGATCATTTCATTGTATACATCGTGGGGAAATGTATAGTATATCAGTTTATGAGAACATTAGTAAGTCGACAGACAATGAATGAGCAAAATAATGATTAATTGTAGTAGTCACTTTTTCTGGGTTAAGTTTCTAAAATATTTTTTGATTCTTATTAATTTATCGTCTATGACAGTAAAACATAATATCATTGGGTTTCGGTCTGTTGGTCGCACAACACAAGCATTTTAAAGAAGTCGACTTGCTCTCTAAGGAAATATATATTCAAAACATTACATTTTACAGAAACAAAAGATGAGTTGACAATTTGAGTTATAGTTGCAGCCAAAAACAAACAATTTGGAATTAGGAAGTGCAGATTTTATAACGTGTGAACTTGAGCTGAGTATTTTACATAACACAATACTTTTGCTTTGGCCTCATAACCTTCACAACCGGGTCAAAGTTCCAATGGCAACAAAATAAACATCCTGCTTGTAATCCTGGTTTAAAAATGTATGGATGAAGTCAAAGACAACAATCATGCACCTGAAGATTGGGGGGGGGGGGGGGGGGGGGGGGCTTTCATACTAAGCCCTGAGGAATGGAAAGCGAAGCAACAGGAATACACACACACACACACAAAATGTCAAGGCTCTACAATGAAAATATGCAATTGTTTCAGTGCAAGGCCTCATATAGCCCTGGTGCTATTTCTGTGCCATACCAAGTTGCCACGACGCCTGCCGATGCCTCAAATGTGTGACTGTGGGAATGGTTTGGAGCTCATTGTTGTCTGCAGTGTGCTGTTCAGGGTAAACACACCTCCACGGGACCATAAGGGCCATGGAGGTTAGACGGTGGGGGTCAGAGTACGCCCACGTCTTCCACTACCACAGCAGCCTGTTGTCATGGAGTTACGTTTCCTTTACAGTGACTTTATGCACACCCACTCACAGGCAGTGCACTTTCAGTATGATTGTATTACAGTACAGACCTTTTTTACAAGGCCACACTTTATAGTTATCCACTGATGTGTTGTATCATGCGAGTTATGTAACTATGACAAATTTAATCTAATGCTAGAAATAGGTCAGTGGAAGGGAACACTGAAAGTATGACAGCCTGATTTACTATACTGTAGTTCCCAAGGGAGGAAACATTACTGTATAACCAATACATACTTCTCCTAAAGACAGTGATTAAAAAGTAGAATGACAGAAGCCCTTGTGATAAAGCAGACATTTAACTTTCCAATCTATCCAACAGGTCAACTGACGTAAAATAACATAAATGCATATACTTTACTGAAGGTCTGGTGAGTATGACACAGTGAGTGCTTTGGAAAGTGTCTCCTGATCCGCCTGCTGCCGGGCTGAAAAGAACAATAATTTAAACTTTTCCTTCGGGGGTTATAGTAGTTTGTCACCCAATGTGTCTAAATAGCTAGACAGATTGTCCAACTATGTAAAATGGTCTAAAAGTGACACCTAGTGGTGATTGCTTGAAGTGTTGCCATAACTGTTGCAGCAGTATTGTTTTTGTCCGAATGTCACAAGAAAGATAATGTTATGTAAAACGTATTCTATGTGGTCAGACCTTAAAGAAATGTAACTGTTACGACCCTGAGTCGTTATGTCATTTGTGCAGTGGCGAGCCGTCATGGCCCTCTAGGCCCTCTGTGAGGGCCTAAGATATTCTATAAAATAATTTTTCATTAGTTTGACCAAAATAACTTGATTTAATTGTATTTAAAATAACATTTCCAAATAAATAAATCCTTCGAATCTGCCTGTTCAGTTTCTGTTGGAATGTGAAGGGTTAAATGCCATCTCTGCGAGTTAAAAGTTTGCGAAGCCTGTACGTTTATTTTTCTTATTTGTTAGGCAAGATTTATATGTTCAAAGATTTGTTTGTTTTGTGGGTTGTTGCGCCTCTTTGTAAAATCCTTAAAAAAAAAAAAAAATGTAATTACCAAACGGCATTCTTTGTCTCGGGGGCCATGTTCTTGGGAGTGCGAAAAGTGGGGAGAGTGCAAATGTTATGCTGCGCCCATAGAGGCTGCGCCTAGGTTCCCCTAGATCTGGGCGTAACAGAGTGCAAAATAGTACAGAAACATTTTAGATTTTCAGTTTATTTGCACATGTAAACGTTTTAGAACAATTAGTCCATGGGCCAGACCAAATATCGG
Source organism: Harpagifer antarcticus (assembly GCA_902827135.1). Taxonomy (NCBI): domain Eukaryota; kingdom Metazoa; phylum Chordata; class Actinopteri; order Perciformes; family Harpagiferidae; genus Harpagifer; species Harpagifer antarcticus. Next base: position 2,445,361 of record CADEHL010001033.1, on the reverse strand, counting down.
TACCACCCGAGGTGGCAAAACATTTGTGGTACCATTTTGTTCATAGGGTCCATATAAGTACATTAAGCCATGATAGACTTTCCAACTGAGTAGCTTAGCGGAGTTACATGCTATCCCATTATTGATCAAATAACGCATTTTGTCACTTACAAAGTTTGGCGGTATGTTCTGTGTTTGTCCCTGCTATGTGGAAAATGGTAATGAAACTTGCCTGAATGAATATTATATAAGCTTTGTATCTTCTATTTGGAATATATTTTCAGATTTTTGTGGAAGAAGCTCATTTTGTTGCTTTTCAGATAATGTTATTGGAGCCGCATGTTATTGCCATTTTACATGTTATCGGACACTGCCTCTGATGTACCGGTATGTAGACATACATTTTTAGTTAAGATGTATAGTTAAGATTAAGTTAATATTTCAAAGTGATGAAACTTTCTGCTATAGAGCAAGAATGCAGACTCGTGCTCCGGAGTGATCACATGAGAAATGAATCATGTAATGAAACTATTATCAACAGAGACGTACTCCAAACAGAATGTATATTTTATTGCATTACTTAAGTGTAAAGACTCTATATATATAAGATAATACATGAACAATCATAACCTCCCCACGTTGCTTTGGTGTATTTGCAGGTTCCATACACTGCTACTGTCACTAGCAACTAACTGAAAATGGACTCAGTCCCAGAGACAGGAACTAAACAACACCATAAGAACAATGCATTAGCCATTAAATGGTTGACTTCATGTTGGTAGTTGAGTTATATGTACATTCAAGCCACATTTTACGCCTTCGAATTTGGCGCTTCGGGTCATTGTATTCAATAGCTGATTTCTATGACTAAGCTACCACTCTGGAATGTCTATCATACCAAAATATCATCTATAGATATATGCCACTTGAAAACACTTCACTAAAATGTGCCACCTTGGGTGGTACCGATAAGTGAAAATCCAGGTATGGGTCCATGGACTAAATAGGACAGGTTGACCTAAAATGGCTGAGGAAAACACCAGTCATATAGTACTTACAAATAAAATTGTACATGGAATTATGCAAACGTTGTATGCAAAATTGTTGTTAAACACAAAAAAGTACCCTTAGAGGTGAGAAGAAAAGTGTAGTTAAGTAAAAAAACGTCTTCAATAAAAAAAACAAAATAAATATTTGTTCTTTAACGTTTCTTCTCCAGTTTTACATTTCAAAGCGCTAGCGTTAAAGCTTATAAATGCAAGATATGCAACGAAAAAGATTGCTATGTGAAAATTAATGTAATCAGAGCTTCTTAATTTTTTGGAGCCACAACAAAACTACAATATCATGGAACAACAGATAAATCTTGTTTAAGGTAATGAATGATTCATGCAAATGTCACAGAATCAACTTGCAGGTGTTGCTTGTAAAATAGCCATATTCTCTCCATCCTCCTCTAGGAGGCAGTAGTTCCCCATAATGCTGACTCTGCCTGTATCTGCACAGATATCAACCACATACAGTGCATCCGGAAAGTATTCATACCCCTATATATATATATATATATATATATATATATATATATATATATATATATATGTGTATATATATGTGTATGTATATGTGTATGTGTGTGTGTGTGTGTGTGTCCCCGCATCTGTAGCCTGTTATTGTCTCATTATACCGCACTGTGAATTAATTCAAAGTAAATATATAAGTGATCATGAACACATCTGTCCATCAGATAGAGGGCTGCTGTGCCTCCTGTCATCATTAATGGACGTCTCTTTAAAATGACCGCTCAGAGGAGAGGAGTTCTCATTTCTCTAACCACCTGCTGCTTCCCCTCCTCTCTCCTCGGTTCCCCTCCTCGGCTCCTCCGCTCGCATCTCCTGTGGGCGGTACGAAGGCCCAATCCCAAACCACTCCCTCGACCCTACCCCTCCGTGATGGAGTGATCTCCGTCTGTAGCCACACTCGCAGCTCAACGAGGCTCCCTCCTGTCAGATGGAGGGAGTAAATACAGCATCTCTTGGACAAAAAGTTTAAATGAATAACTCAAATAAAACTCCAAACATCTTTCATTGTGTTTCAAAGCTCTTTTAGT